>MU403178.1:0-123901 GCA_022695765.1 Annulohypoxylon moriforme
TAAAATTTAATTTAAATCGTTAAATAAATTTAAAACTTAATTTAAATTATTAAATAAATTTAAAATTTAATTTAAATTATTAAATAAGTTTAAAATTTAATTTAAATTATTAAATAAATTTAAAATTTAATTTAAATCGTTAAATAAATTTAAAACTTAATTTAAATTATTAAATAAATTTAAAATTTATTTAAAAATTTATTTTAATTTTAATTTTAATTTTAATTTTAATTTAAATTTAAGTTTTAAAACATTAATTAAATAATTAATTTATATAATCGTTATATAACCCGTGCGCGCAAAGGTTTTTTTTAATAAAAATCTTTTATTAAAAATTATTTTTAAACGTACGAATTAATTTTATACGTAAATTTAATTAATAAAATAATTTATTTTTAAATTAAATATTATTAATTAAATATTATAAAATTAAAAATTAATAAAATTTAATAAAATTAAAACTTAATTAACGTTAAAAATATTAAAATTATTATAATAAAAAATTTTTAATAAAAAATTTAAATAAAAATTATAAATAATATAATATTTTTTCGTAAATTTAAAACATTATTTTATACTTTATAAATAAATAAAATTTAAATAATTAATACATTTTTTAATTATATTATAAAGTTTATATTTATTAATTACCTTTTAAATACATAATATATATATTTAAAGATATTTTACATTAAAAGCAGGATACCTATGTCTTATATGTAAAGCCCACTCTATCGGAAGTACCTCGGGTAGATTTGCATCTCTTGCCCATTTCGCTAGTCATAGCGCGGCACCCCTTAGGGTGCCAGGGCGAAAGTGATTGTAGCCGGCACGAGTACACATGATCTCAGTCGATTAGAATTCCAATTGTAGCTTTGGCCCATAGCTCATACAATCGTGTCGATAGCGATCGTCGGGTACTTGGTAGTTACATAGATACACGTTTCACGTACCCAGGTAACATAGCAGTTCCGGTACCTGCATTAGCGATGTCTCAAGGGACGGGAAGCTGCAGCTCCAGTCCGATTGAGTGGCACTCCTGGGGTGAATGAAGATCGTCAATAAGAAAGGCGATACCATTTTACTAGGTACTTACCCTAGGCTGCCCAGGTAGGTAGCGATGTTATCAGCCATCCAGGGATATAATCGATCTTTATTCATTTACTAAATCAACATTACCTAGAAACCCAGGTAAGTTTCAAGATTTCATAAATGGATGTGATTGCTGATTTCCTTGTTGCAGTCTTTGTACAATTCTTTGAATGACCTCGGGAGAGATAACAAGTGGGAGAGTAGGAAAGAAACCTTGGAAGCCCTGGAGATGAAATCCGGAGCTTTCTGTCCACTGTAAATAGGTATTGATAAGAAATTAATCCGTCAAGTGTCTCCTATCCTTATCGAGCACGGAATAATATTTCCCCTCTTTTCGCGCATTGACGTCCATGTAATTAGACATTGTCACGTGATCCACCCACCCCGCGAACATTACAATTACAAGAAGAAATCAACCAGCGTTGCTTTTAAAGTACTGAAAATCCCATGGGTTCGTCCGATGAGGAGAATGAGCGTCTAGCGCATCCCGAGTTCTGGGATCAGCGTTACGCCCAAGCTAATGGCAACCGGCCTACTCACGAGTGGTTCCGGACGTTCGGTGATCTCGACTCATTCTTCAATCAGAGGCTCTTTAAAAACCGGAGTCCAGACTCAGATCCAAAAATACTGCATCTGGGATCAGGAGATAGTGTATGTCTTTTTTTACGAGTGGAAACTCACTAATAAACACCAAGCGTTCCTGGATAGACTAGGCTGACATCTTTGACAGGATGTTCCAGTGGGCCTTTATGAAAGGGGCTACAGGAACCAGCTCTGCGTCGATTTTTCGATGATCGTCGTGGACCTTATGTCTAAACGCCACTCAAATATGGAGGGCATTGAATGGAAACATGCCGACGTTCGTCATATAGACGACCTACCTGATAAGTCTATAGATATTGCCTTCGATAAGGGAACGTTAGATGCTATGATCCACGGTAGTCCGTGGAGCCCGCCCGATGATGTGAAGGATAACACCAGTCAGTATATTCGTGAGGTAGGTTATTATTAGGTAGACTGCCCCTTCGAGTTTTCCTTGACTTGTTGCATATTGTAAAGTTAGTCTCCTTAAATTTTGACTGGCTCTATTTCTAACCTGGCACGACTACGGGACATTGCTAACAATATCTAGGTGAGCCGAGTGCTGAAGGATGATGGCGTATTCCTTTACGTAACATACCGGCAACCACACTTCATAAGACCTCTTCTAAATTGTGAGGGAACTGCTTGGGATATTGAGCTGGATATTCTCGGCGATGGTTCTAGTTCCTTTGCTTACCATGGATTCGTCTTGAAGAAGAAACCCTGAAAAATTCTATGGAAGTCCATGAAGACTCCTATGAGATAGCCGTGATTCCTAAGCTAACTCAAAAGGGAAGTAACTGCTATGTTCTCCGGCAACTAAGGTTAGCCAATACTACGTCGATCAGTATAGATAATCTTTCTCGAGGAGTTTGAGAGACCTCTGTGAGGAGTGATTGAAAGTCCCGACAGTTTTTCGAATCATCATTTTAAGGCCAAACAGCCATGACACCGCGACTTCCGTGCTGGGGAAGTCTTACGGATTACCTAGCTAGGTTAGTAGTACAAGAAGCATCTGCTGGAGTCACTGAACATCAATTATTAACAATCTGTTCCATTTATTCTCATTTATGTCTTGAATAAAAGAGAGCCGATTATAATCGCCTTAGAAGTTGATTCTCTATACCTACCTAAGGTATGTCCCTTAAAATCCATCCGTCCTAGACCCTACTACCGCCCGTATTTTAGCCGTGAAACCCATTTTTGGACTGTTGAAGTGACCAAGTATGCGCCGCTAAGCCTTTCCCAATGATATTTGCTGTTGTCAAACCAGGACTCGAACGTCGTATGCCTGCTTAAGGCTCGCCCCAAATTTCATCAGCAATCTGCCTAACTAACGATAGCTTTTTCTTCTCGTCTTCCAACGTCAAGGGGTATCCACTCTCATGGGTGCTGAAACCACACTGAGGGCTGATGCAGATCCTCTTCAGCGCTTCTTCACGGGACTGGCCGCTTCCTTCCGCGACGAATTCCGCCGCCTTATATATACGTTCCTTCGTGGTCTCCTTGCCCTCCAGCTCCGGCAATTTTGTGCTGATGACTCCGACAACGACGTTCTTATTCTTAGGAAGATACTTAAGGGGTTCGAAGCCGCCTGCACGTTCGGTGTCGTATTCAAGGTAGAATGTGTTGACATCTAGTTCCTCGAAGAGCTTTTTAGCGATGATATCGTACGCTCCGGTAGCGAAATGCCTGCCACCTATGAAGTTTCCTCTGCATAGGTGGATGCCTGAGTGGAAATCTGCTGGCAAACCACGGATGGAGTCGTTGTATAGCTTAATGTAAGCATCCAGGAGATCCTCCCAGGTCCCAATATTATCTTTGTCCTCCTCCCATCCTTTTCGGAAGTCTTGAGAGCAGAAGTCTGTTTCTAGTGTTACAAGATATGATACTGGCCACGCTCGGGAGAAATAGACTTACAAGCCATTCCCGGGTCGTCAAACTGAACATTCCGTAGCCCAGCCTTGTAGAGGTGCTGTAACTCGGCATTATAGACCTTAGCTACGTCTGCGAAGTATTCGACATCATTTGCATATGCCCCCTTAGCGTAGGCACGCCCTTGCTTGTACCTCATGTGGAACCATGATGGTGCAATCATGGTGAGCTTGATATTGCCCCATTCACTCTCTGGGACAAATGCCTGAACAGCCCGAAGTTCGTTTAAATTAGAGATCGACTTGCTAGGATCGTGCGATAGCTTGCTTCCAGCAATAACCGACTCCCCAGGGAAAACCTTCCTATCCTTCTCGATCAAACTCACGACATCAGGATGGTATAGCCGGAACATGCTAGCTTCGGCATCCTGTAGGCCGATAGTGCCCACGATCTCGTCCCAGAAAAGACCCCAGAATCGTGTGCGGTTATACTCGCCTGAGTTAACAGCTTTCAGACCCAATTCCTGTTGTAGCTTAACAACCTCACCGATGGCCTTTTTCTCAACAGCTGGTAGCCCTGCCTCTTCCGCAGAAATACCCTTATCTCGTATAGTGGCACGCACTTCGAGCAGTTCATCAGGCCTCAGCAGCGAGCCCAAGTGCTCAGCACGAAATGGAGGTGCCATCTTCAGTCGGTGAGAAAAGCCTCGGCGTCTTTTTCCTCAGTTAAAAATTTTACCTACCCTTAGCGTGTTACGTAAAAATGCGAAATAGGGGTAAGGTAGCCTTTCTGTAAAGCGATTGGAACACAACCTCCTGCTTACGATACTGAAACACACACAAGGAAAATCGAAACCTTTTTATATAGAACTAAAAGAAGATTTTTGGAAATATTCGTAGGTAGATAAGGGGTCCTTCGGTCGTAGCCTACATCCTAGGTAATCACAGGCTTAAGAATCCTCCTAATGGTCCCTAGCGGGGGGGTCTAGTGCGGGGGAAGATGATGAGATGTTATGGATCACCATGTAGCGTACGCACGAGGGCGAAGGGAGACACCAACCGAATCGGGGATACTCAGAGCGTAATAGTATGGATGGGAATAAACTCGGGGTTAGGGTAGGGCCCACATTGGTCCCAACCAACGTACGAGACGACCTCTAAGAACATCGTAGTTTGCGCGTACCTTGGACCACAATAGGTAACTACTATATAGGTACCTTATGAAAAAGGTGATATGGATCGAGATTTTGATTTCATGGAGTCTTCCATGACATAGTTCTTACCCAATGTCATTTCTAGGTAGCTTTACTATAAGGCTCAGGGCTTTGATATACCTCTAGGTACGCATTAATGAGGCATTTGGAGTTTTTGATAGGACCTGACCCAATCCAGGCCATAATTGTACATCTCTGCAGAGTGGAAGAAAATATTTTGCTTCAAGTCCCTTTCTATAAAGGGATATATTTCCAACATAAATCTGAAGCGCGTTTCGAAGTATGCGAATGAATACTGGCAAAGTCGTCATGATTGGAAGTAGCCAAATTACGAATAAAAATTTTTCGCACCGAGTAGGAATTAAGATGTTGGTAGAGTATGAACTTACCTAGTACCTAATGAATAGGTACAGAACTATCGAGTAATGCTCTGGATCGGAAAATGCAACTGCG
This sequence comes from Annulohypoxylon moriforme, assembly GCA_022695765.1. NCBI lineage: Eukaryota > Fungi > Ascomycota > Sordariomycetes > Xylariales > Hypoxylaceae > Annulohypoxylon > Annulohypoxylon moriforme. The sequence continues at coordinate 5,216 of MU403178.1, forward strand.
CAACATTAAAACAAAGCATCTAAAAGTTGCACTCAACATAACTCTAAGACGAGCAAGACAGACACGTAGGGACCTAAGTGAGCCAGATTAAACACGATGCAGTATGTAGGCACTTGGAAAATCAATTGAGCAACGACCAAGATCTTTAAATTTACAAGCTGTCATGAACATAAATGGTATATACCCAAGCTATGATAACACGCCCACGCTTGCTTGTCAATGAAACATTACAGATTATAAGACCTCCAATCCATGCATGCAAATCTCCTCTTCAACATCACTATACTAATCCCCCCTATTTCACTCCTTACATGAGGGCAACAACGGCGCCGACGAGGGCGAACAGGCCAGCGGCACCGCTTCCGAGCCTGGCAGCACCGGCGGTGGCGATGGGGGTCTCACCAGCAGGGTAGCTGGGAGTGCTGGGGTAGCTGGCGCTGGCACTGGGCTGGCGGGTAGCCAGGGTAGTGCAAGGGGTGCTAGTCGGGTAAGGGGGGATCTCGGTAGGGTAGGCCGGGGCGGTGGTACCGGCGACGGGGTAGCTACCGGTAGGACCGACGGGGACACCGCCAGCAGGGTAGCTAGGGACACCAGCGGGAGAGCTGGGGGTGCTAGCAGGGGAGCTGGCGGAGGGAACACCACCGGCAGGGTAGCTGGCAGTGGCGCTGCCAACGGGGAGGCTCTCAGAAGCAGCCGGGACCGAAGGAGCCGGAGCAGAGGGGTAGCTGCCAGCGGGGACACTGGCAGAGGGAGAGCCAGCAGCGGGAACGCTCACGCTAGCGGAAGGGTAGCCACCAGCAGGGACGGACTCGCTAGCAGAGGGAACACCTCCGGTAGGGTAACCACCGGCAGGAGGGGCCTCAGGGGAGGTGGAAGAGCCACGGGCAGGGACGCTGTTGCTGGGAGCACCAACGGGGTAAGAGCCAGTGGGCTTGCCAGCCGGGAAGGTAACAGAGGCGCTGCTAGCGGGCAGAGTGGCGGAAGAGCTGGCAGCAGGAGTGGTGCTAGCAGCGGGCTTGCCACCGGTGGGGTAGGGAGCGGTGGGAACGTTGCTGGGAGGAGTGAAGGTCGAGACACCAGAGCAGGGCACGAGAGTGACAGACTCCTTGGTGACGGTCACAGGGGTGGCAGGCTTGGTGTGAGTGGCCTTAGGAGGAGCAGTGATAGGGGCGGTCTGGGTGGCAGGGCAGACAGTCGTGTAGACGGTGGTGTGGACCAGAGTAGCGGTGGTCGCATAGCCAGCAGGGCAGTTAGGGACGGTGGCAGCGCACTGGGTGACGGTGAAAGTCTGGGTGTTGGTAACAGTCGACGTGGTGGAAGCACCGCCGTTGGGAGCCGGGGTGGTGACGGCAGCAGTGCCAGAAGTCACGGCAGGGACGGTCTGGGAAAGGTATCCAGAGCCGGATCCAGAGCCAGGGAGAGATGCAGAGCCGGTAGGGAGAGAGCCAGGAAGGCTAGCGGTAGGGACACCACCGGCGGGAACGCTGGCAGTGATAGCCGGGATCGAGGCAGTGTACGACGGGTGCTCGCAAAGGGTAGTCGTGGGGTAGCTCAGGAGAGCGGTGGACAGAGTCGGGGCAAGGTGAAGCGAGAGGAGGTCCTCAACAGCGACATCAAGCTCAACAGCGGCACCGATGTTGAGACCGTACGACTCCTTGGAGAGAGGGCACGAGGGGGTGGCGCAGAAGAAACCGACGTACTCGAGCAAGTTGGCGAAGACGGCAACCTCGAGACCAGCACCGATCTCAGGAAGGTCGAGGATGGGGACGATGTCGTCAACGTCGACCTCAGCAGCGACGCCGAGCTCAACGCGGAGACGAAGGTCAGCCAATAGCTTGGTGCAACCAATACGGACTTCCACGGGCAAGACCTGGACGGAGAGGCCGGTGAAGGCAGCGTCCAAGATCTTTCCAGCCAAGATGTCAGTCTCGATATGGGCTTCGTCAACAAGCTTCACGTCAATACCGGCGGACAGGTCAATGGCGGTCTCGACACCGAGGACGAGATCGAGAGAGATCAAGGCGTCAACCTTGAGACCAGGGAGGGGAAGGGAGATCGGGGCGGGGGGAGTGAACAGGTTCACCGCGATGACAGCGGCGGCACCGATCTCGATGTCCAAGTCAAGCTTGGCCTCGATGTCAGTCAAGGACAGGCTGAGAGCAGGGACGACGTTGTCGAGGTTGATGCTGGCGTTGATGTTACCCTTGGTGTAGCAGGTGTCGCAGATGACGGCGACCTCTACATCAGCAGCGGCACCCAGGACGGGGGGAACTGCCACGTTGGCCAAAACACCAGCAGCGAGGGTTGTGCCACTCAGGTCAACGCCGAGGTCGACGTTGGCGGAGATAGGCTGGCTGAGGTCCTTGGGAAGGTCGAGGTTAAGGAGATCTCGGTCGGAGACCGGCGCGGTGGCGCTGGCGAGCGAGGCCGCCATGGCCACGGCCGCGGAGCCGTGGGTTGAGAAACGCATTTTTTCTAGGGAAGCGCAAAAACGGCAAACACTAAAGAGTGGACTGGAATAATAGTATTCCAAAAAGAGAGCGTGAAGATGCCGGAAAGCACAAACGAGTGACTGTCTTGGGCCGAAGCTTGATGGGAGTGAGGAAAGAAAGAAAAACCGATGGTAGGGACGGCACCGGCTGTCTTTTCTATTCCTTCGACTGAAATTACCATCACTTCACCGACCAAGGGGAGCTCATGGCTACCCGGCCACCCGCGTGATTAGCCATGACAGTTCATTCGTAGCCTTCCTGCCCCGGCGACTAAGCGGTCAGGTTCTGTCGACCTAATTCAGATCGTCAATTAAGGCAGAGGTTCATGGCCTAGCCAATACTTCGTCAGTATCGAATACCCTGAAAGAGTGGTCCGAGAGCCCAGTAGCTGTCCCACCCGCGAGGCTCTCTTCGTCGCCTCTGAACATATCTCTTTGTGGATCCGCCAAGGGAAACAGACTTATTTACAGGGGCTTTTTTCCTTACGCACCCTGTAATGTTCGTTAGGTGTGGGGTTGAACGGAGACGCACAGGCTCCATCCAGGAACCAGGGGCATTGAAGAGGAAAAGGGGGCTGAGAGGACTTCCCCCGTACGGGAATTAGAAAATAGCCTCTACGCTTGTCTGCAATGGTTGTCCAGTCATATTAATGACCTATGTTAGCAGAAAAAAACCAATAAATCGATATTTCATTTTACGAGTTACCCATTGTCCGTACGAATATTATTCGAAGTCTTAGGTATCATTATTGACATTAAAATAATAGAAATAATAGATTCTACTTCAACTCCGTACTTACTCACCTAAGTATTCCATATATTTTGTTCATACCTACGGTAGGTACCTAGGCAGCCATGTTAGGGCCGGCATAGTAAATCAGTTTTATTACCCATTTAAGCTACTTAAGATGACCCATTTTCCCTATTCACTGCCGAATAATCGGCAAGTTCGGATGACGTTTATTTACGCCTCTGGCTGACTTCTGTGACATCGATGAGCTAAAAGGCTAAACTCTCGTGTACTTCTATCGACCACTATATTCGTATGCGCCGAGGATGTACCTGTAATGTTTGATCGTAGTAGCAATAGGAGTGGCTGACGGGCGTTTTAAAATGGCGATCGGCACCGTGTAGCTTGGCAGGGACCAGGGCTCTCCATGTTGGGCTGGACTTTTAATGGAGTTTTCAGGGGGCCTGCGCTGTGGCGGACCAGCTAAGTCAGCGGAGTGACATGTCAATGTCTCCATCAGCAACCAATTCTTGTTGGTTAAGGGGTAAATCTTCCGATACTTTCCATAGAATAGCCCTATTTCCGGAGGTCAACCTGTAAGAATCGCGTCTCGCGTCACATCATTAACAGTCTGACTGCCTGCATTACTGCTACGCTGACGGCCGTCGTGCTGCGTATGCTTCAATAAATTTGAGTCTGGACTTTTTACCTTCCGTGTAGCACACCTATCCTGTAGGGTGGCCTCTGAACGGGAATCCTATCGAGATCTCATAGATCTATGGTAGACATCGGCATCGTAAGCTGGGAACGATACACTTCGTAGGTCAGAAGCGTACCTGCTTGGAAGCTTTCTGGGTATGTCCACTAGATCACGATGAGAAATATGTTTTAAATTACTAATCTATCAGAACGACTGATAATCTTCTGTTCATCTCACGTTGGTGCCATTTTTTTTGTATTGTAATTTTCTAGAATAATTTCTTGCGCCTTTCCTAGCAGGGTTTATTATTTCCCCTCTATAATGCTATTACACGCATACCCAGTAATGGGCTTATGAGGTCTGGCAGTCTGGTTTACTATTAGTCAATTCGATTCGAAGCTTTTGGTGGTTCCATCCCAGCTGTAAAGAGCAAAGCCAGTGAATCGACATGCATAATCACAACATCTACTAATAATTTACCTTATTATTACCTACCTGGTAATATCTCCGTTGACTGCAATTTGATCGAACACGGCCTTAACTTCCTCAAGGATTTGACGCGGCATGTCAGCTGCAGCATCTCGCGCAAGCTGCATGTGGAAATTACTTAGCTATGCTTCGCTCTGGCTTGCCATAATCCAAAAATATCAGATCTATCTTCTATGACAACCCTGTAAGTTGAGGCCAATACCAGCCTGTTCCTCGAGGAAGCGAGATCAATAGTTCTTTCACTGTGTAAGCGCCTCGCATTCTAATAGAGGTTACCATCAGTTTGGCACAGCTCGAGCCATTATGTCCGTGTCCAACACGACAGCGGGTGGTCTAGACTCGCCAACAGCCGGGTATATACACGTTGTGTCTCAGATACGTCTTTCCGTGCGTAGCCGCATGCGACCCCTTCCCCAGATCGTAAACGTGAAATGAACCCTGCCTCTTAATATATACTCACCTTGCTGACAGGTAAAAAATTTTATTATCGTCAGTGATCACATATTTTTACCAGGTACCATCATCCCTTGCTCCTTCATCTTAATACAACGCATATGTAGAAGAGGCGAAACTGCGCGATGAGTGCCGGACTAACCGGGGACTCCCGATGCCTTTGTTTTGGTACCAGTCTAGCCTTAACAGTCAGGCATCCAGAACTATTTTAGCCTTCCAAATGTCTCAGAAGAACCAGAACACGAAAACTGGGCGACCCATTAACTTATTTGAATCTATTGAAAAGAGAAGCTTAATGAAGACTGAATATAGACTTGGCTGGCAACAGTGCGGTGTGTTATCTTTGTCTTGTTGAGCAGCGGTCTACGAAGAAGAGAGAAAAAAACAATTGACATTCAACGTGTCGACGGCGGGTTTCTGAGTCTCACTCACTAAGTCCACTAAGTCGCTTCACCCGTCAGTCGAATTTGACTTAGTGCATTAGCGCTACTGCATGTAGCAGCTCACGGTTACTTCCACAGTGGAACACTGGCGTCCGCGTATGGCCGCCGTGTATCACAGCTAGTTTAATCCATCTCCTCTTCGGGTCTTGCAGTAGGTAGCAATACTAAATTCGAATATCCTATCTCTTAGATGAGTTGCAGACATACGCCCTATCTTAGAATAGGAGACTAGAGAATATGCATCCATATTGCCGACTTCACATGAATCTATAGATGATCTTCAACAATGGTAACAACAAGAAGATAACTTCGGTTTCGAAACGTGGACGCACCGATCTCTTCATGCGAACCTATCAAAATCTGACAGGTCGGTTAGGTAGTTGCTTTGCGTACCTATGGAGTATCGGTCATAAACCTAATATCCTAGTTATGATGGATATGTTGGACCTCTTCAACTCGAAGCCATTCTCAATTCGTGCTTACGAAGCAGCTGCAGCTCGTATATCCGACGGGTCTAACTAATCCGCGTACTCGCACAGTGAATGTATTACCACAACAAAGCAATGTCTGTCAACCGATTTAGGCAGACAGCTAGCACTAGGTATGCTGTACGTATGTACCTATATTATTTTCGTTGTGCTAGCTGCGTAAGCTAAAGGCCAACGTCTGTTAGAGAGCTATTGGGTCTTAAGCAGGTACCTACTCCTATAACCAAACAAAGCACTACATAGCGAGAATATCATTGATTTATAACGATTTCTTAATGTTATAGTTTATGTTTATTTCCGATACAAGAAGTATTTTCTTTTACGAACTTGCTACTTACAATCCTAAGTCTAAGTTGAGTGATACTGCATTTGCGATCCCTCTGTCCAAAAGGGTCAGGGGTGTCGGTTAATATATCGAAACATCATGGCTCCTATATGCTTTCATGATATGGTTCCGTGTAGACTCGAATCTGATTGGATTATGCAGTCTAGGGATGATTAGCTTTGCATGATGATGCCAGGGGACATTAGAACAGAAATTTCATCACGCGAAAGCTTCGAAATTGCATTGCCTTCTTGTCATAAAATAGATATTTTATTATTAAGAGAATGGATCCTTATGGTTAGCTTCTTCACAATAGTGTGATCATGTCGTACGGTCTCAAACATGGAATAAGCGCATATTACATCCTAATCCCATAGCCTGCTCGCGCAAGTTGGAACAACGAAGCTACTGTGGCGTTGGTTGTCCCAGGATCAGAAGCAAGACCTCTATAATCATGCTACAAAATGCCCAAAGCAAGTCTCCCTTATTCTACCTTAGACCCCCTATTTCGAGGAACAATCCCCGAATATGGTTACGGCCGACGCCCCTTCTAAGCTAAGTAGAACCGAAGGACTGATCGACTTCAGTCAAGTTCAATGGGACTATGAGGATCTCCCCCCTTCACCAGAGCTACATCGATACAGACACCAGGACTGAGGACATCTTGGCTCATTGCATCGATTTCCATATCATCCTCTGATACTGAGTCGATGGTCAGGATACTGGTTTGTTGAGTTAACCTTCGCCCTCCTAGGAATTCCACCTCACTTAGGCTCAATTGTCTGTCGATTCCTCGCTCGCCAAGATACTCTATATCCTCGTCGCTTTCCGACTCACGATGAGCTGCGTTAGTATCGGTCTTATATTCTTCATCTTCGGACCCCGAAAGCTCATCGTCATTAGCATGCACGCGGTCCTTTTGCTCTAGCCACCTTCGGAGATGTTTGTAGAGTTGTTTGACCACGAGGGGCGGGAACGCATTTCCGATTTGCCTCTTCTGCGAGGGTTTTTGAAAATCGTAGTCTGGGGGAAAGCCCTGTAATACTGCATATTCCCGAAGCGTGAAGTCCCTCCGGCCATTGTAGTGGTAATTGCCTACACCACCACTACACGTTATAGTGCGGAGGAGGGGTCTGTTAGGATCCCATCTGTCTTTTCTAATGTGCTTCATTCTGTCTGGACTGTGAAGCTCGTCATCTCTTCTAGCACTACGAGGGATTGTTCGGAGCATTTGCTGAACTGTTCTATACGGTTTCGTTCCATCTCCCTCTACTGGTCCTTCTGAATGCGTCGGGACCGGAAAAGGGGGTAATCCTTCCCCTATACAAGCACCTATCATGATTAAACGGTTCCGTTGCGACGGTGCTCCCCAAGTCAGCAAACTGACCACTTTCCAACGGATAGAATAGTCGTGTCGCGTGAATCCTTGGATTAAAGAATTGAAGTAATATTCAAATCTAGGATGTAGAATGCCGAAGGTCTGCTCTACGGTAAATATCCGTGGGCGTAGAATCTTAATTAGTTCATGGCAAGCAAACAAGATAGCGATATTCGCGTCGTCGTTAACACCGGGGGTCGTGTGGGCTGGAGACCAATATTGGCATGGCGGCGAGAGATGAAGTATGTCGATGTGAAAATGAGAATCCCTCATCTGAATGATAAAGTCATACATATCTTGCTGACGTAAGTCTGCTTCCGGATACATGATTCGATATGTATTGCACGCACCCTGTGCATTATCAACGCTTAGCGTAATACGCATGCCGGCTTTCTTAGCGCCACAGGACGCCCCTCCAGCACCGCAAAACATGTCGGCAAAAGTGTATTGCTGACCAGGCTTCCTGGGAATCCAGTCATCCCCCTTCGTATCGTCCTGGCTCTCGGAGTCGTCGATATTCACCACTAGGCGCGAGCTATCTGGTTCATCCGGGACGTAGGAACCACCGCGGACTTTTCCACCTCGCCATGCGTTCATCAGGCAAGAGTCAGGAGCGCGATATCTTTCTTTAGACACTTCCTCAGAGACTACGCGCGCTATAGCAAATTCATTAGGCGGTTTATTGTTACAGCGCTTATCAGCATCTCCCCAGGTATATCTAACCTTCCATCGGCAGATGAGAACCCCCCTGTCTTCGATGTCCTGAATGCTGTCATATATTCTCCTGGGGAGCCGATGCTCTGGAAAAGGCTTGTTTGTGATGAGGCATACTCTAGGTTTAATAATCGCATGTAAGGGAATCTCGATGGCAGCCTGCTCTTCGTGGGGTCTGAGGTCATCTCTGTCAATCTCAAGGACTAAGGCGACCTCGTTGCGAAGTCGTGGTAACTGTCCCCGGAAATTCCTCGTCCGAGTAAGCGGGAGTCCTCGAACTTTGATATCAGATTCCGTATGAATGATCAGTTGAATGAGCAAGAATGAAGCGTAATGGAGACGTGGAATTGGGATCATCTCGATCGTCCCTCCAGGTTTAAGTTCTATGTCATTGTAGTCGAAGCTGTCTAGCAGTCTGTCGGGAAGGGTTATAGAAGTGTTTCGCTTAGACGGACTGGTCACCTTGCGCGGTCTTCGTCGCCCACTCTCCGTAGTCAGATCGATAACTTCGATGACCTGAGCAACCTCGGGCTCTAACTTCTCCTCGAAGGCTAGTTCTACTCGATCGATTTCTTCCCCCTGTTCTTCAGTGAGATCTATGGTAGGGAGTCTAAATCGTTTGGACGCCTCATTAAAGCGACGTTCAAATTCTGCCTGGTCTTCATTACCACATTGTTCTTCTTCCCATTCATCCTCAACGACTGGTGCCCGAGGGGCAGTAGATGATACTTCAACGATTGAAGATACCATGCTTAAGTTTCTGTAGTGATAGAATATGTTAGCGAGATGATGGAAAGAAGGAAGTGGGTGATCCAGTAGGTTAGTAAGAGTAAAAGAGAAGGGCGAAAAGAAAAGGCCAATTGTATTATTGTGATATGGAACAAAGTACCTAGAGATGAGATGAGAAGTTTGATGACCTGGGAATGTTGGGAAGGATTAAGTATTATGACGTTGGATCAATAATGAAGATGTGCTAACTTACAACTAAGTAGAGTGGAATTACGGGCTTGCTATGATTTTTATTAATGGAGGTATAATAACATCAGAAGTCAGGATCTTATCCTCTTAGTAACATTGTAATAAGAAATAAGACATGAATTATTGGTGTTGTAGGGATAAATCTATCAGTGATGGTGGGCGCTGAAAGAGTTCTGAACTTTCTGTCTGGGAGACACTGAAGATGTAGAAGATAGAGTTCCCAACAGAAGATACTAAGGACAGAATAAGTAACAGAGTAGGTAGCTATAAAGCTTTTCGTTGAATATAGGCAACCAAGAGAAGCAGAGTGATGCTTATTGCTCGCCTAAGCAAATTCCCAGGCAGACATGCTTATGCCTTACACACAATAGGTGAAAAAAATTCAATAAAGTAAATGTTCCCAGTTGCTTCTAGAAACTAGTTTCAAAGACATGAAGACCCTAACCGACAGTTAGACAATAGTTGGATGTGCATATAGGACAGGGGCAATTTACGGATTAATATAAAGACTAAATGGGAGTTAAAACTAAGGTTAATGATGGTAAAGAAAGTTCAGATATAAAAGAGTTGAAACTAACGGTAGCTTCTAAACTACATCGCAAAGAGTTTGAAAGCCCATATGTTTATGTGAATTAATTTGTTGTTGATGTTTAAAAGACATATTCACATCTAGCTGTGAGAAGCTGTGAATTTGATAGGAGGAAAAATCCAGAAAAAGCAATTGCTAACATCCTAGTCTAGTTCTAGGCAGCAATGTACACTTCTATGGCGCATCGGAATCATAAATACAAGGGCAGCTCCTCAAACTTCGCTACCTACCTATTGATATGATTGTACTTTGACATTCTTTTAATAATATATATCTTTCAGTATCAATTTGGTCCTAGTAGAATAGGTACCTCCTTATGACCTAACATAATTAAGATAATTTGGTTCCTTCAGAATTGTGAATAGTCCATCTTCTTCCAAGTTTCAATAGGTATCTTCTCATTCTTTAAACCATTCACTTCATTTTTATCGCAATTCGTTGAACATCCGATACGGTGTCGGATATTATAAGAGACAATGAAAAGGAGTGACCCCTGAGTGGATACCAGAATACAAACACTTTCGGGATGCGTACAATTTTTCAATGAACTCTATTCTGACCAAGGGAAAAACAACAACGCTATTATATAAGCGAAGCCAGAGTTGATGTTCATGAAGAGTTTAGAAGCTTTGATTGAGATGACTTCAGCTCCGTCGATAACCGACGGACATTTCCGATCGGAACGAACCGGGGTGTGGACCCTCCAGCTAGGTAGTACAGCGCCGTAGAGGGCAAGTACTAGCAGGTTCGTGATTGCACTGAAATAATTTTCTTTTACCATCCACCGATATCCGTCGGCGACGATGCTTCCGTTTTTTACTCGTCCGACGTGACGCAAATCGGTCGCTATCCGTAGTGCATAACTCAGACATGCCTACAGCTCCACCAGGATCATCGAGATCCTCGAAACGCCGTAGTGGGGAAGAGAACGGTACCGGAAAATCTCCTCAGAAACGGCGCCGACGAGCATTCTCCTGCCTGTCGTGCCAAAAGCTGAAGTGCAGATGCGAGTATGACACCGGCGCGCAGGGTTGCCATCGTTGTCAGACATTGAGGTTAGTAGAACAATATGCTTGGCGATACAGATTGTAGTTCATATAAAGCACGGAGGACATGAGCTAATATAGTCTTCATAAAGAATCGAATGTTCTCTCCGCGGAGAATATGCAGTGTCACCGTCAAACTCCCCTGCCGAGCAACTTAGTTCTAACGTTGAAGAAAGGTAGCCGTGAAATTCTTAGCCCGAAAATGTATATATGATCGTGTGGTAAGCTAATGAACTCGTTAGGCTTCAGCGTCATGAAAATGAATTGCGGGAGATCAAATCCATGATCAAGGATCTGACTCCGGGTGCTCGACCACATAATGATCGAACGCAGGCTGGTAGGAATACTACCTATAATGGGGGCGAACGTGTATCACACACCGAGCAGGGAAACCCTAGTCCTGAGTTTCTCTCGGTTCCTGCAGATAAAGGGGCCCAAACTGCGCCAATCGTTGTGCTGAGATCGATATCACAGCAAATAACGAGGGGGTGCAGAAGGTTATTGGGCCATTTTAATATTGACCTCGTACAACTCCAGCTGCTTGATGAACAGACTGCCAATGAGCTACTTCGGCTGTAAGTTTGGTGCCTTAACCCCCTCCAAGTCGGCCTATCAAGTGTCTTTGGATCTGTGGTACACTCACTAACTTAGCACTAAGCTTCTCCCGGTACCAAGGTCACAACCTACTTGTCTGTGGCATCGATGATCTGACCGCAAGTGACAAGACTCGTAAGGTATCGGAGTTTTTGCGCAGCGTATGCTGTTTGATTGGTGTAGTATATCGCGATGATATATGCGGAACACCGACACATAGGCAGATTTATGAACAAGTCCGCGTCATTCTCGGACAAGCTCTCTTGTCTAGCCCATTGAATCTCGAGGAGATCAACGCCGTGCTGATTATGAGTAATAATGCGAACAGTCCAAGCAGTGTGAGTATGGTGATACGTACCTAGTATCTATGAAAACGCGGTTAATCTGATTGGGGATAGAACGGTGCCGAATATGTCGATAGCTGGCTGTTGACTGGCTACTGTGCTAAGCAAGCAATGCTCAGCATCAGTTTCTCCAAGATAATTAACAATATCAAGGAAGGTAGTTTGAGTTCTGAAGACCAGAAAGCTATTCTCCTGTGGTCTAAGATATGTCTCCATCACCTTCAGTAAGTCTCGATACTGCGGATTGGTCTTTCAATGACTAATATGTCCGGTTGCATCATAGTTGGGCCGCGACGACGGGCAGGCCATCTATCATACCGATTGCGTACATAGACCAGTGCAATATTCTGCTTAGCTTCTATCAGGCCACCATGCAAGATGGGATGCTTGTGGCCGAAATATTTTTATATTCAACATTACATCAGAAGCTCGCTCATCAATCGTATCTCGGGGATGGTGGCGAATGCAAGGAATTTCTTGCATGGAAAGAAAAATGGAACCATCTGTTAGGTAAGTTTCAAACAAAAACATGGTGCTGAGTGCGCATTCTAAACGGCATAGGACTTTCAACTTCGTCGATGTTGCGCATTGGATACCATGCTGCCTGTCTTATTTTAGCAGTAAGGTCTCTCGAAGAAGTGGGCCAGGGGTTACGGCCTCGCGAATTCCTCTCTGGAGCAGATGGCGATAACGGAAGTGACGGCGAGAATGATGCTCCGACACATTCAAGACGAATCAAGGAAAACGATGGTGATATTCTGCGAGCTAATGCGTGTAAGTATGCTATGATCGTCTTACAGACATTCCTGGAAATGCCATCTTTCCTCATGGATGCGGTTCCAACTTGCTTGTGTCTCTGTATTGGCTATTGCGCCCTACTTCTCGCACATCACGACGAGTCGCAATCGAAGGTCCCAGATCAAATAAGCCTTGATCTAATCACTCGGATCGATCAATGGATTACCACATCTCCTGGTAAAGCTTGGTCTTACAAGTATGGCACCCTAGCGAAGCACAAGATAGAGTCACGAATGAATGGTGGCTTAACCTCAACAGTTTCTCGCCAGCCATCGATGAGAAGACATGTTGAGGACCAGAATGATTGCCAGGATAGAACTAGTGTACCAGTTGAGCTTGATGGTCATAGCACTCATAGCACTCACAAGCCCACCCATGAGACTGCGGGGTACCACGCAAACGAGGTGTTCGGATCAAGTGTTCAACAACTTGAATCCGAGCCGATATTTCCATCGTTTGACCTATCTGATAATGCGATATTTCCTAGCATGGAAGATTTCTTCGGTGGCGGTTTTTTGGATTTCGTGGGGTGAAGTCCAAGGCGCATTTCAGATATTCGTCTGAAAGTTATCGTCACTTGGACCAGGGTGGATATCGTTCAATTAGTCCAATTCAAGGCTGGGGCCCCACCAAAAAAGGAGACAGTGAGACTTCAAGATAAATAGTCCCGTCAATCTAGAGTTATGGCTTAGGATACTTCGATGTATCTTTTCAAATATTGATTTACCATAGAATCGGTTTACCTAACTCATTTTCTGCCTCTCTGTCATCTGTGCTGTTCACGATGTCTCGTCACTATGATGAGCTGCAGTTGCTGAAGCCGATAGGCAAAATAATGTGCTTTTGAAAACGATCTATGATAATTTTCAATGAGTCTTTTAATGCTAATCGCTCAAATCTAACCGCTGTAGGAGCAAGTCTTATTGCCCGACATTGAAAAATTGTTTAAGAAAATCTGGAATGCCGAGGGTCTGAGCCTTCATGTTGCACCGATCATCTGATCACCAGCTGCGCGGTCTTCGCAGCGGTTCTCCATCGTCATCATATACATCCTCGTTATCATCATTTCCCAACACTCCATTCCAATCGCGAGGCTCGGCCCCTTTGGACAACGCACGCTCAAGGCCGCTATTGAACCCACCGGTTTGAATACGCTTGTTGTACTTCCGGAGTGCTTTTTCAAACAAGTTCAATTTTCCCGTAGGTTCAAAGTAAGGAGATGTCCACTCTCGATCATCTAGAAGTTCTAGACATACTGGATCATAGAGGACTCTCCGTTCGACGGCAAAGAGAACAGAGAAAATATCCTTGAATAATACCTGGACGACAAGGCTCTGACCATACTGCTGTTTGAGCTCGTCTGCTCTAGTAGCTAATCCCCACCTCTCAGTAAAATCATATTGCCACCGCCCCGGTATTCCTTTGGAGTATGCAGCAAAGCGGAGCGGCATCTGTATTCTGCTACTTTTTAGAAGATTCTCGTCCGGTGGTCTTTGTCTCGACTTGACTATCGGGCTTCTTTTACGACCGACAACCCAGTACCCCCATAACCAGGCCAAATCAGCAATCTGTGAGGGACTAGCCACTTCTGGCTGTTCAAGGGGTAGCCGCGCTTTGAGGGGTATATGTAGCACGCCTCTGCTTTTTGTTCTTTGTATCATCTCGCAGTGCCTTAAGGCTCTCCTTGTGAAGATTCGGACGCCAAAGTATGTGCCGTATTGTGGCGCATATGGCAGCAAGTCTATGGCATATTGATTAAGATGTGGGGGTCTATTATAAGCGAGCTGGGCCTTGATGTATACACGAGGCGCGTATCTTGCGACTCTTTCCTCTTGAGTCTCCGGTTCTCTGTCATTTGGCGCCTCAGGATTATACTACTCTTCGTCTGGGACCACCCAATCCTCGTTCCTTTGACGTACGTCTTCGAAAATGAAGCCGCTTCGAGAATATTCTGCTTGAATAGGTGGTTCCATGTCAAATGATGGTGAAGGGAAGAAAATAAAAGCATATATATCAATAATGTTCGACAACATAAAAGTTCCTGTATAGGTACCTAGTACCTAAGCAGGACTAGTGTTATTTATTGAAATGAATGTGCAGATATCAAATTAGAACAACAACTTTGACGACGAGTAATCGGACGGTAACGAATAATTGGTAAGTATTACCTGTCGCTCTTTCTGCTTGGAGGAGTACGCCGTCGTAGAGCCCTGAACTCTCTCACCTCGGCACGGTGCTTAGGTACCCCGTTCCAGGCCAGCCACCAATAGGGTCGGTCTCTCATAGGCCGAACTCCGATCCCTGGTGTCGTAGGCTTTCTCCCATCAAAGCATCAAAGCGCGCCCCGTCGCATGCTCGACTTTGCTTACCTCTGGATTATTAGCATGGCCCTCCCCGATGAGTAGAGTATTCGTAATGCCTTCACTCGTAGCCGCCCTGGTTCTATTACTCTCACATTTTATATGTGGAGGGAGTGAGAGCATGTCGTTTATTTTATATTCTAGGTAAGAAGGGAAAAAGAAAAAAAAGGCCAGAGCACCACCAGTTTATTTCTTTGTCATACGCTTCTCGATTTTCTCTAGTTCCCAGTCGATCTTCTTAAACGACCACGACTTCCAGAATGAAGGATATAGGAACGGTCGGAGGTCGAACCGGTTATCATCTGGAGAATATGGGTTGCAATGCAAAGCGGGTGTGAGAGTTGTCATTTTGTGACGGTTGATGGCATAGAAGTGGAAGAAGCGCTTGACCTTCTCTGCTACCTGAGCAGGCGTATACTCAGGGGCGTCGTCACCCGGTCCTTTGACACGATCGGCACTCCAATCATGAACGAGCCGCTGGAACATGGCGAAAGGTCCCAACTTATTTTCCTTACGTAGACGTCCAAAGATCGTGAGTTCGGCGTAAGTCATCCCCATATCCGCCTCGTCACTCTGAACATATGTTTCCGTCACCGGTTCGAGCTCGGCAGTCGGCGTAGCTGTGAGAAAGTCGTGTAGGCATGGCAAATGGAAGTTTTTCTCGGCCCACGCTATAAAAAGTTTCAAATCGGCTTCTACAGAGCATCGAGGATTAGCGTTGAATCTCTCCCTTTAAAACAGTCTAATAGTGGTAGCTGTGCCAAGGATAGATGGCTGCGGTTTATAGCCAGAGCTGAAGCGGACACTTACTATCAATAGAGCCAATTGGGTTGATATCGGCACTAGATCCAAAGAGAGTTAATGATTGTAGAGTAAATGAAAGTAGTGAGATACGTCAATAGTCGAACGGAGGATGGATTGCTGTTCCCGCGACTCCGAAGGGGAACATGCATGCATACTAACTAACCTTGAACAATCATATCTTGAAAGAGTCAGCATCATCACCAAAATTGATCGGGGACGAGAACATACTTTGTCAAGTAGCCACGAAGGGATTCTCCCACGTTTGCGCTTCCAAGGATAAGCAAGCTTCCGCCTCCAGGTCTACTTCGAGCAGTCGGCAAGATCTGCCCGAATTCGTAAGCTGTAACCATACGGATTCTTGCTTGGAGACACTGCAGTGTGAGGTTCTCTTGCTGAGTACCGCCGTGGACCTTGAATTTCGGTTCGAAGCTCAGCGTGTTAACGACAAGTGCCTTCTGGGCATTATAGATATCGTCGATGTCTAGGTTAACATGATAACTTCCTATAGCTTCTGCTAGGTCCTTTGCTCGCTGTCTCGTCTCGCGGGAGCTCTGCGCCTTCATTCCCATGTATATGGTTGAGAATATCTGGTTGCAAAGCTCTTGCGGGGTCTCGGGGAGGATACCTTCGCCATTGTACTTAGCGATTCTCTTGACGTCCTCGATCACCTGGGCATTTCCTCCTTTGACAGCATCCATCACGATGCGGCACATAGACTATAGTAACACATGTTAGCAGCTTCTCTCCAAGATTTAGTGTCCATCCCGTAGATGTCAACATGGAAGAACCATAGCTCAGAATGATTCCACTTGCGAGGCGACCTTTGAACGCAGCTTTAGGAAGAAGGTACGCACGTAAACGATAGTTGCTGTAGCGCAAGAATCTATGCCCCCTTTTATGTTACGTGAGTTAGTCAGACACTCAAATAGAGATAAATGCGACGAGGATGATGATGGTGCGCACCGCTTAGAGGAACTAGGTATCCTGCTACACCAGATCGCCTTAGGTAATCCCAGAGATAACAGCCTGCGGAGAGTGCGACCTCTTCTTCCACTGTATGATATCGCGGCTTGATCGGTGGGGATGGACGCTTTCCAACATCGAAATCGTCGTCTTCCGAGCTGAGCTCAAACGTGGTTTGAATACGTCTATACTTCGCACTGGAGCTAGCAGCCTGCAGACCCCGAGAGATAGCCGATCTGTAGGCACGGACTTCCTCCAAATCTACGGTTGCCGTTACTACCTCAACGTCATCGAGGCTAAATTGGGAACCTTGAGCAACAATGTTCCCGTTCACGATGATCATGGCCGAACCATCATAGTATAGCCGGTCGCCGTCGCAACCCTCTACGGCTGAGTTAGTGCCCGACCTTCCAAGTGGGGTTCAGAGTGATTACGTTGATTAGCATAGAGATAAATGCCTAAGTCGTGTACGAAAGTTAGCATATATACTATCAACGAACGACCTGATGATGTTGACATATGAGGAACGCTAATCTTAGCTAGGGGGGGGAAATAGATAGTAGCATAAAGGACGAAATCGAGCAGCAGATACTGACCTCCACATTTTCGGGTGGCTTCCATTATGAGTTGAAGTCGAGTTTCAAGTTTCTGAAGTTCGAAATGCGACCCGCTAGAATTCGTGATTATTTCCACACCGTCGAGACTCATGGGAATATGCGGTGCCGCGGGAGTGAAGAGCTCCTCGCAAGTCTCCGCGCCCATGCAAGTGTCTGGGGTGGAAA
The DNA here is from genome assembly GCA_022695765.1 of Annulohypoxylon moriforme. Taxonomy (NCBI): domain Eukaryota; kingdom Fungi; phylum Ascomycota; class Sordariomycetes; order Xylariales; family Hypoxylaceae; genus Annulohypoxylon; species Annulohypoxylon moriforme. Next base: position 22,685 of record MU403178.1, read on the forward strand.
TAACAGCGTCGCCAAATGGTACGTGTATGGCCCCCTGAATTTCCTGAAGCATGCGAGGTAGGTGATAATCTTCGACTTCTTGGGGGTGCATCCAAGGAGTGAAGAACCTCATCTCCCTATAATTACCGTCATTTGCAAGCCACATCTTGGGTCTGATCATGAGGATCTTGGAATTGAGACATATGACTCTGCAGTTGAATCGTTGGTTTCTGTGTTGGATAGGCATGCCTATGTCTAACAGTATCCCATGGCAACTCTCGTCAAGGAGGATTCGCCTAAGCATCTCCAAAGAGTGCAGGTAGAGGTCCTGCTCCATTAGATGATCGAGACATCCGTAGCCGCATATTTCCAACTGTCAGGGTTTGAGTCAAAAAAGGTTAGTTAGTAGATAAAGAGGGTCAAGACTGATATAACTGAATCTGAAGAAGGTATCTTGGAATAAACGAAACGAAATAGATTCCTCACCTCTGGCCCGACACGGAGCCGTGCACCAGCTGCTTTGGCCTTTTGTATGCTCTCGATAATACGTTGGGCGTTTCCCTCCCACTATGGCATATTAATGTTAATGTTAACGTATTGATTCTTTGTCTCCTATCGCGGGCTGAAAAAACAATAGCTATCATGGCTATTATGGTTATTATGGTTATCCGATTATGGAATACTTACGTCTAGGGCCCATTGGTTTAGTGAGCAAGTTGCAACAGTTACAAGATGGCCCATCGTGAGAAGAGAGGTTGTCGTGAGTCTCAATTACCTCAATTACCACAATTATGTACTAGGTTGTTTGATAAGGTGATCGCTTGTATGTACCATCAATTGGTATATTGAATAAGTACATACACGTCTAGATATCTTGGTTACATAATCTAGTGCGGCTTCGGCATCTGTGAAGTGTGTGGTATTAGACGGAGAAAATGACTTCAAGGTCAAACTAAACTAAACTAAACTAAACTAAACTGATGGAGGGGTCTAAGTCAAAGTTTACAAAGCCCTGGAGGTTATAGGATAGCGGAGATGGCCGTCAAATTTAAAGTGTCGGTAACTAAACTGCAGTGTGACGGTGCAGATTTCTCTGGGTTCGCTAGGTTTAGCTGGCAATGAGTTGCCTAATTCGTCGATACAAAGAGCTTGACGCGCCTGGAAACGCAGGTAGGCCCCAGGAAAGTGCAGGAAAGTCTCCCTAGATGAACTCAATCAACCCCTCCAAGCCCCACGTTAAAAAAAAAAGCCCTCTAGACTTTGCCCCACTAAAAGTTTCTTTCCCTACTGTGGAAGCTCTAACTCGCTCTAACTCGAAACTTTCCCCCTCTAGTCCTTTTCTTTTCTCTAAGACAACCTTGGAACTTGACAAATCCTTCTTCTTCTTCTTCTTCTTCTCTAATTTCTATATCTTCCTTCGACATAGACTTCTCCGCTCTCTGCAATCCGATTCTTCCTACCCGCGTGTATCCCACGAATATAAAGCCGCAAAACCATCGCGATTTCCCCCACTATCAAACGCCTGCAGTAGCCAAGATGGTGGAGAAGATCTACGTCACCTACAACGATGTAAGCAGATCTCCGTCCTTGCTCGTCTTCCCATTACTACCTCACGACTACCCCGCCGTGTCGTTTGTCTCTTGCAAGTCGGCGCAAATAGAGCCGTAGTTCCGAATGAGGTGAAGTAACCATGGTCTTTTTGGTTGATTCTCTGACCAATATTGCTACCAACAGGTCCATAAGCTCTGTCAGGAGGCAGCCCCGAGGATCCTGGCCTCATTCAAGCCCCAACTCATGATCGCCATCGGCGGTGGTGGTTATGTCCCAGCCCGAATCTTGCGCTCCTTCCTCAAGCAACCCGGCAGCCCAAATATCCCTATCCAGGCCATTGGCCTTTCTTTATACGAGCAACTTCCCGTAGCCGACATCTCGAACGATGGCACCGGTGCTGTAGATCAGATCGGAACTAAGGTCACTCGAACGCAATGGCTGGATCTCAGTAGCCTTGGCGAAATCCAGAACTTAGTAGGAAAGCGCATTCTGATTGTAGACGAGGTCGACGACACTCGAACAACGCTGGAATATGCCGTTAAGGAGCTAGAGAAGGACGTTGAAGAGGCGCGACAAAAATTGGGCCCTAGCGCCGAGAAGACCGAGTTCAGCGTTTTCGTCTTACATGTAAGTAGACCTATGCTTTAAGGGAGCCTATGAAATTTCTCAGGCTCGTGAGGTACTGACGGCTTCGGCAGAATAAGGATAAACAGAAGAAGGGCGTGCTACCCTCTCATATGATGGAGGAATCGCGATATCTGGCGGCGCGAACAATAGGCGACGAATGGATATGTTATCCATGGGAAGCGACGGATATCGACGCGCACGACGAGCTGGCAAAGAAGCAAGTAAATGGTAATGGCGCCGCTTAGGCGCATTCAGTACGTAGACAAGAAATGCAGCTAAGGTCTTTCCTTTTCGGGTAGGTGGTAGGTAGGATAGACACGGCGTGCTGATAGACGACATGAGGGCACGCTCGATACGCATCGAGGAGGTAATGGCCCAAACCGACACCAAAAAAAATAATGAAATATCGGAACGAATTCCATGAAGTCAAACTCGAGTGCGACTCGAGGGTTTGGCGGATTGTTCTATTTCTCGACACAATGGTATATATGATGTAGCCATCTTTTCTCTAAGCGCCGAAAGTCCCTTCCTTGATATGTTTTTCCTTTAATTTCTTTTCCTGCTTCATGAATTCCCGAATACCAACCGGAACGTTCTTGTACAGGTCGTCATCCCAAAGGTCCTTTGCGATCTTGGGCTGATCGGCCATCTTCAAATCCGTCTGCCAGTTCGTCTCGCTGCCACCACCGTCGTCATCCATAGATATCGCACTGGCCGGGCCAGCCCGATCCGGTGTACGATCCTCCACGTTCCGGGCTGCTTCCGCAACTTTTTCTGAAGGAGGGCTATTTTGCGCTTGCTGAGCCTGCAACGCCGCCTCGGCCCTTGCGGACGCGGCGACCCACTCCTCCATATCGTCCCGGAAGCGATCCCAGACGCAGTTCACGCACCCGCTCATGCAGCAGTTGTCGGGCTCTTCTGGCCGCGGGGGGACTAACACGCCGGCTATTAGCGTACTGCGGTTCCGGATGGCGGCGAGGCGCTCGGCTCGCTCGGCTGGGCCGACGAGTCGCGAGCCAAAGATTATACGTGCCTTTTCCTGAGCTGTGGCCGGTTTCGCGGACGTTTCGGGGCCGGACGGCGACGCGGCGGCGGCTGCGGCCTTCTCGTCGGCGCTCTCCTTGGGTTTCCGCGCGGGCGTCTTCTTGACGGTGGTCCGCGGGGACTTGGGCGACGACGTAGGAGGCTCCTCGGGCTTGACCTCGGGGATTGGCTGCGGCCTATTGAGGATGGCTTCGTAGTAGGGGCCTAGCGGCGCTGCTTGTCCGGGTGAGGCTTCACCGAGGGTGCCTCCGGGGAGTCGTGCGCCGCTTGAGTAGAAGGCCCGAGGGGCGTGGGATTTGTGGGTGAGCGAGCCGAGCCTAGAAGCTCTTATTAAGGGTTTTGTATTGAGCGGCATTGTGGAGATTATGCTGCGCTATCAAGCGTGTTGTAAAATAATTAAGGAAGGGTTGATTTGGGAGATATATGTTGGACAATAGGACAATTGCGTAAATGGAAAGAAATGAAAAGTAACGTATGTTTTTCCCCTAGGAAATCCGGCTAGTGTTCGGGCTTTCACGTCATCGGCAAGTAAGAAAATTGGGGCGAGGGGCGCTGAGTTATCATCACGTGCTATATATCATGTATGTACTGTAGGTACCTCATTGGTACCTCTGATGCATGGATGCGCGGAATTCAGCATTGTGGAACATGCGTGGTGTTGAAGAAAAACAAGAGCTGATAAGATAAGGAGCAAGGGACAAGCTGTAGCTAAGGATCGGCGCGTCAACATCCGCTTCTACCCACTTATACATTTTAGTTAGACGCGTCTTGTAATTATTTCAGCAACATCTATAATACCAAATTGAGATAAACGACAAGAGGGAACCATCCATTGCATTCCAGGGCCTGATGAGTAACACTTTATTCGAAATTGGCGAATTTCGCAACTAGGTTAATGTGTACGACGCATTCTATATCCAATTGGTGGAGCTGGAGAATAACAGGTGTTGGCATTTACGAAGCCAAGTCCAATTTGAGGTTGGGATCGAGCATCGAACGGAGATCCGGCTAAACTAGTCAAGCCCATGAAGTCGACATACGACCGAAAACGCCATGATCCGATAAGAGTAACTATTGAAGACATTCAATGGACTCTTCAGCTCTGAAGCGAAGGAAAACTTCGCCTACGACGAACGTTCCCATAGGCGGTTCGGACGCACCCTCAGCTTCGAATGAGTTATCTAAACCTGCGCGACGACATAGACCTTCTTTCGCGTCACCGACGAAAGCCAGCCTGGCTCGATCGAATCCTGACATCCTAGAACGAAGAAGTGCATCAAGAGCCCCAGAAACAGGACCAGCAGGAGATGACACGGAAACAACTGGTGGTGAGGCACAACAGGCGCAATCTACACCAGCCGACCAGCCATGGAGTCCGATTCGACGCGTTACAGGGGCTATGGCCTCTAAGCCGCGAAGAACGCCAAACAAGCATACATCACAACCAATACCACAGCCTTCAGCAGGGGATGCAGGCTTGACGAACCCATTCAAAGGTCGCGCATTGCGACGTTCTCCGCCTCCGGGAGCACCCTTTTTAGAAGAGCCGGAATTACGAGAAACCGAAGAACAAGAAGAACATGGAAACCCTCAAGAACCGGAAATAGAAGGAGAAGTAGAAGACCCAGGAGGGCTTGAGGAACCAGACCAACCTGAGGAACCTGAAGAAGAACCCCAAGAGGCTCCCCAGGAACAACCTGGGGAGCAAGAACTCCCGCCCACGCCGACACAAAAAGGGATATCCGACCCTGCCTCGGTCAACACTTCTCCTATGGGGATTCATAACACACCTACAAAACGCCCAAGAAGGAGTAGAGCATTAGCTGAGAGAATTAGAAGTTCACCGCTTAAACAACCTCCTCTCTTTCCTAAAGGACCTACAAAAGAATCTATGCGCGAGGAATCTCCGTCCCGGGCAGCAGTAAAATTAAGAGCTCTTAGAGAGCAACCGCAAAGGAACAAAAAACGAAAATCACATTCGGCTCGAAACGTTGAAGAGCCTGATCCGTTAGCTGAGAAGAAGACACTACGAGATTCGTTGTTCGCTGAAATTGCTCACTTAAAATCAGATTTAGAACTTGCTACTCGTGAAAATAGTCGCTTACATCAATTGCAACAAAAAAGACGGGATAGCTCAGCGGCGGAAGCTCCAGAAGATAAAGATGGTCTTCTCGATCTATTACGCCGACACGTTCTGCCACCTGAAAAGGAGGTAGCTCCCGATCCAACACAAGACTGGCTTGAAGCAGCGTTAAACCCAATCTCATTCCTCCCATTTAGCAAAGCAAACTCTTCGCTTCCGACTCTATTTTCTCTGCAGCCAGAAAGTGCTGAAAAAGGAGAAACCGACAAGCCTCCTCCTTCACATCATCCCATTCCCATGACAGCAGACGAAGAATTACCTTATCTCCAGGTCTTCACGCCCTTGACATTCACATCCACAGTCTCGATAATACCGCGAGACGACTCTACGAATCTAACGCCACTTTCGCAAAAGCATGTCATCTCCGTCTCGTCTACGCCGCCCGGATTGTTCGCCGCCAAGGTCGAAATGACAGTCAACACTAAATCACTGTCCATCTCCGAATTGAGTGTACCTCGAATTGAACCATGTGCGGTTTCCGAGCTGGGGCCATTTGTGGAAAAGGTCGTTCAAGGTGCAGGCACCAGCGCGCTGACGAGAAATGTTAGCATCATCACTTGGGCCATGAGCGAGTGGCTCCGCGTCGCAACGAGGAGAGCTCGGTTCTGGTGCGCCGTCGAGAGAGACCTAGGTAATAGCGAGGGCCTCGTGAAATGCGCCGCGGAGATGCGAAAAGATACGAGGAAGAGAGGTCCTGGTCGACCAGCTGTGGCAGATGGCAGTGACGACGATGAAGACGAGCTAGAAATAGGATCTAAGAAGGCGCACTTCACAAAAGCCGATTTGCTTCCCCAGTTGGGTAGAACGAATCTAGACCTAGAGTTGTCTGATCTTCATGATGCGGAAGAGGTTCCAAGTATTCGTATCCAGTGGCGTATCGAGTTCGATTGGACGGGAGAGGCGCAAAGCAAAATGGAGTTGCTGCTTGGAGTACCGGCGAAGTGTGAGTTCAATCCCTTCTTAGCAGTATGATAAGATAATCTAACCCTTTAATAGGGCATGGCCACGATACGAGGGGTAGCTTGACGAGTATACCCGACATGTTTGATAAACTAATTCAGGAGAATAAGGATCCAATGGAGGCACTGAGGACGGTCGTCGCTTTACTAGTCGGGGAAGGGTGAAAGGTACTAGGTACCTTGGTGTACAGAACAAGGCAAGGATCGAATGGCGTTTTACGAGTAATTCGAACTGTTAACTCATGGCGGGCTATGTGTTATGAGCATATGACGACGGGGCGTTGGGAATGGGGAGCGCCATGCATCGGACCTCGGACTTTTGTCTGGCTTGGTGGAATATCCATATGTGCTCCTCGCTTGGTATTCTTGAATACCTACTTCAAGTTGTTGGGATAATGAACCTTGTAGCTAGGTACACTATACATCACTATACATACTACACGACGGAAAGGGGCAGACCATAAAGCTACTAGGTAGTGTAGGATTTTGTTGATTCTGAGATACCCTAATGCGAGGTAATTGCAGGCGCCACAGTACATCGAGTCTTCATGACAAGCATGTACCCAGGCAATATTCTTCTCGGTACTTGTAGGAACCTTTCCTCGAATAGTGGCATCTGTAATATAGCAGCATATCATAGCCATCTCGTCTCGTCTCATCCACAACCATCCGTATTAGCTTCCCCCGCGCAAACGTCCCGAAGTGTTCCAGTAATCCTTCCGGCTTATATGCGATCCGATCAATCTACATCAACACCCAGGCGCCGGAGTTCAAGCTTGGCCAACTCGATCTCGACCGTCAATTCCTTGTGGGCTTGGGGCACGTCATGAAAGGTCATCACGTTCCAACCGAGACGGAAAAGTAGGTACGCGCCGAAGGAGACGAGGGCCCAGAATGGGAGCTGTTCGAATGAAATCCGGGTTAGTCATGATATGTCATTGGGTTTTATCCGATTTGCTTCATAGGTATGGATTGTTGAAAGTATACAATAGGTAAAGAATTGAAAAGGAGAGAAATTCCACGTACAACAGGGACGATCTCGGTCTGGACAACCTCGGGAAGAGGAACGAGCTGCAGGTATAAGGAGAGATAAAACTAGAATAAGACGTTAGCAGGTATGTATCAACTGAATATTAAAAACCGGATTGACTTACAGAGGTGACGAGGAGGCCGATGGAGATGGTTTGCTGTGCGCGCGTCATGTTGACTGTGGTGTGCTGGTTTCGTTGCTTCTTTCGTATACGGTTATATAGGAAGTGTGGTAATTCCAGGAATCCCTTCTCGTCTCAGGATTGACCGATATGTTGACAGTATGAAAGGAGCGACGCGAACGTTGGTGTTGTACAAGTATGCGATCTTGTCGAGGCCAGTTTTTCGATAAAGTCTAATTTCCAATTTCCATTTTCCAATTACCGTTGCACGCGACGCGGCGGACACTTTGTCATCGTTTAAACCGGGTGTTTGCTTTAAAAGGATATGCATGTATGCACTAATTCTCATTTATCGGTATCAGATGCTGCCAATAAATGCATTTTCAGGGGTAAGGGGAGTAACGACCAATACAACCTGTCAACCTTATGTTCACATTGGTGGAAATCTTAACTCCTTCATAATATATAAAAAATGCCTTGAACAAAGCCTATAACTGTTCACTTATTCACTTACATTCAAGTATACTGCCGAGACCATTGAAAAGTAACTCATAGTAAATTTTGGGGTCACCTGCATTTCTCATTGGTAGCCTTCTAGTCAACATCTGCAACTGTCAGCTATGCCTATTCCAGCTGAAGAGACGTGCACTCTACGTGCATTTCAAATTTTCGGTATACCCACGGACGTACAGAAGAGCACAATTATTCCAGCTGCTTCTAGTCTCAGTCAGCTTTTATCTCTATGTGCTACAATAAACGCCTAATATGTTCGTCCGAGCTGGCCAGGCTGGCGCTAACACACGTCACTAAGGTTCACGATTTGAAATCGTAGTATCAACTTCGTCTAACATATCACATACACAACTCTAATAAAAATAATAAGCTGCCTACTAGGTACCTACCGTTTGATACTCCTTGCTATTACTTCTCAGAAGCTTACACTATAAGATCTCACTCAGCTCCCTTCTACATAATACCTACCTAACAGCCGCCAATGTATTGTCCACCCTACTTGCCCTACTATCCTGGCAATTATGGCTATTACGCTCCTCCTGTACAGCCGCCTCTAGCCTACGTGTTGGCCAGTCATTTTGGTCCGTACGGGCGAGGTCCTGTCTCCCCAGCGGGCATGCAGTTCTTGAGCTACGTTGCCCCTAATCTCAGGCCTCTTCCACCACCGCCAGCCCCAGTATACTATGGACGCCCACCGCCACCGGAGCATTTCACGTCCGCGGGCACTGTGTATACTTACCAACCTCCACCCCCGCCGCCACCGCCACCGCCACCACCACGAAGGGGTTCTCCGAGAGGGCCGATAGTGAAGGTACGATGCTACTACGGCCATGATCATCATGAACACCACGAACCGTATTATCACGAGTGCTGCGGCGGCTACTGTGACCCCGATCATCCCGTTAGGCGCAGACATCATAGGTAAAGGATCTGTGTAATTAGGTGCCTATAAAGGGTGATCAGTTCTACGACGGGATTTCTTATGGAGGTATCGTTCATTTAAAAGTACGGGAGAGGGTAGCAACCGTTCGGTATATTAGGGTATGGCTAGTGTGTATTGGGTTGGGCCAAGTTGCGGGGAAAGGGATATAGAATGAATAATGAGGTATGATCAATCACAGTAAAGGTCGTAAGACTTAATTGGAAATGAGACTGGAAGCCACGGCGTTTTAAAGATACTCCGGTATAGATGAGGAAATTTATATATACGCGAAAACAGCTCAAAGGAGTTGAAATAGGCGTATTATATCCTCACAAAATGTTACGATTTCCATGTTAATATAAAGTAACTGAGAGGCAAAATTATTGGCTAGGTAGGTACTTATTCTAGCTACCTAGGTTCTCGATTCTATCCCCTTTCAATAGGCAAACCCGCGGAGTTTTTATAACTATTGAGAGATAGATTTGAGTGCGAAATAGAATTCAAACCATACTATGAGTTAAGGAGTAGGACTAGATATTAAATTGATAGAGCTGACTGGTTCAATGAAGGCAGCTATTGTGTTATCCTAAGATATCGACTCATAGGCTTCAATCCTATCCATCGTCACTACACCTAGGCGCCTTGTAAACGTAGAGCATCCGCTGCGAGTACGAGAGATATGAGAAGATTTCGTTAATTCAAGACTTCATTAGGTATATCAGACATTGCCGTCGTTATTACACTAAAGCATCGTAAAAGTATCGCCTCGAAAACATTAAAATCATCGGGTAAGAGCAAAGCGCGGAGTTAAGTATACATAAAGACCCCGAAAGCTAACTCCATCCATCCGTTTTTATTCATTTCATTTTTATAACAGTTATTTCCTTAAAGGAAACCGATAGCCACCATTAAGGTAATGCCCAGCAATCCCATTACGTTCTGCATAGCCATCTTATGTTTTAACATAGAGGACTCGCTGACAGGTACCTGACTTGGGGATGAACCTGGTCCCGCGATGGAGGAAGTACCACGGACAGGAGTAATACTATGGGAAATTGGAGCGCTGACAGGTAAGGTAGTAGCTATGATACTAAATGTTAGTTTCATAGTACAGTCTAGAGCAAGAGTGTTAAGTCATCAAGTTACCTGTTGATGTAGAACAAGGCACCTTCGTCGTTTTTGCAGGGGGCGCGGAAGAGTTAGCCATAGGATAGGGATAGCCGCCTGTTCCCACTGCGGAATATGAGCTAAAACTCGTATAATTGATGGTGGGCCGGATCGTGGTTAGACCTATGGGAGCAACGCCTGAGGCATTACTCACATGAGCCACAGTGACGGAGATGGTGGATTGAAGTGTGCTGGTCACTGTAGTGGTGCCGGGCAGTGTCGAATCCGGAAGCTCGAAAGGAGTTAAAGTGATGCCGCATTGAGCCAGGTATTTCGTGACCGTCTCAGTAACGCTCTTGGTGGTGGTGGTATCTGGAAGGTCGCCTCCTGAATAGTCCCGCGCAACCACATTGGATGCCAGCAGGCAAACGAATGATAGTAGCCAGTATATGGCCATCGTGAACGAGTGACAGTGATGGGTGCGTCGTGGCCAGATACGAGGTCAGAGGGTGCTTGACCGAAGAGATGGCATTCGCTTTTTTTATAATAATACCTTCGCCCGCCCGACTGGGACATACGCTAGATTGTATTGTCCTACATCTTGTTTTCCACAGAACCAGCATCAGATTAACGGAGCATTTCAATTTGGGCTCGTGATAAATATGGGTGGCACGCGCACTGCTTTGTATCTGAAGAACGGGTATACTAGAACTTGAGATTAATGTGATTGCTCCAAACATCATAGAGCTTGTGTCACACAACGAGGATAACGGAGATTACAAGGTATGACTTAGATCAGCACTGAAACATGCGAGTGGTCGAACTAGTGTCAGGAAGCGTTATTGCTGCCGTTCCAGGCATTAAGAACGACTCTCGATGAACGCGTATCCATATTTTCGTCGGATCGTGGGGTCGTGAGGAATTGTTTGGATAGGGATGTAAGTATATGGCACAAACGTAAGTAATGATATAATAGAATTGTAAACCTGCCCGTGCACTAAGGCATCAAGGAACTGAGGCAGTGTGAACAGCTTAATATTCGCTTTAGTCGTTATGGATATGAAGGATTGGCGTAGTAGATCACGAAAAGGGGCAAGGCAATTTGCCGCACAAGTGCTGAACGTCGGGGCTTTAATTCAGAAGGGCGGCGTAGGCCATTCTCCGTACTCGCCAAGGTCGACCCAAGCGATGCTAGTTACCGATCAAGAAGGGCCCTCGCGGCGAAACCTACCATCGCACAAACTAGGCCGTTGAAATTGGACACATCACGAACACGAGGGGCCTCGGCACCTTCTTAACTTCCGTATGATATAGTTTGCTCGATGTACAAACGCTAAACGCCACAGTACTTCAAAGCTCTCTAGATCGTTACATCCCTTAAAACGGATGATAATACCTAGTAGCCTCGCTAAACAACTTAACCGGTAGCGAGTGACAGCATCACTGACAAACATCCATGATATGGACAGTCATCTCATGTTGCAAAGAGCGAGATAGCACCGATAAGTACTTGTTTCTTTATTGTGATGCGATGGAATTTCCAGATTGCGTTGACCTGATGTAACAGTCTCGGTTTTCCGGTCCCCAGGCCATGATTGTGTTGCTAGGTCGTGTAACTTGCTGCGAGACACTTCGATCTACTAGAGTATGGTATCCTCATGAGACCCCGAAATTCGGGCTTGACCGAAGCTCTCGTAAAATAAGTGCTGACGACTGGTACAATTCCGAAGCATCACAAATAAGATCGTCGGTCATAGAAACCTAGGAGATCGAAAACACCATATCGATTGTTCGTATATGACATGGAATCCCGATGGACCTCATGAATGATCTGTTGTAGTTATATGTCCCCAGACCTTCCTCATTGACTAGGTAAGCCTAGGTTGTTCTTCGGTAATTACCCTGATCTTTATGATGGAGGTTAAAACTTGTCCATTTCATTCAGATACGACTTTCTACTTAGAAATATTGAAATTCGAAACAAACATCATTTCGAGTCAAAATGATCATGGACAAGTCTATTAACGAGAAGGGAAAAAAGGGAAAGGTAAGTAGCTGTGAGAACGCGGAGGGAAAGAGAGGGTGACGCGTCTTCCCCGCTAGTTCAGCCTATTCTTTAAGTTAGTGGGCGGGCACCTTCCAGACCCGCTGTAAAAAGGTACAGAGCCTCACATCACTCACCTAATTTTTACCGGTAGGGACCCGATTAGTGGAAGCACCATTCGTCGGGGACCCTTCCCGAGGTCGGGCATCCAATCATTTGTCATTAAACGAATCTCGAGCTGGCAGGCGCCAACACATCCATCGCCATCATCACTGCCGTGAATCCGAAGGATCATATACTCGTTCACTTATGTAATAAATCTCGTCACACATTTCTAGCCAAGGCGGAGTCATTTCTTCTCACGACGGTTGTCCCTGTGGCTTTAAAAACCATACTCGAACCTACCGATTTGGGATGGACCGTAGATCATGACGCCTGATCAAATACAAGTCCTCTTTAAGGACATTCCCGAAGACGAAGAATTGGGGATACAAGCATTGAAACCAGTCTTCGATGATGCCCAAAAACTGAAGGAAGCGAAATCCCCAGAACTCCAGATCTTAGCAGAAAAGATCGCCATTGGAAGTCGAGAAGGTGAACGACCTCTTATCTTATAATTTTGGGCTCGCCGACCCGGTTCTTGAAGAATGCTATATACTTATATGATAGTATTCACCTGATGATGGTTAAGAGGCCTCTAGCTGACCCCTTTTTATTAGTTTCATGGAGAATACCTCTAGGAAAATCTGGCCTGCTAGATATTTTCCTCGACCTCCTGAAAGGCGATAGCTTGGACCCGGATCTCATAGCATTTGCACTTCGTATCATAGGGAATACTTGTGCAGACCAAGGTCCGCATCTTCAATTTCGAGTCCAGCCCGGTTCCCCTATACTTACTAGATATAGATGAGAACCGGCAAAGAGTTATTGACTCGGGTCGTCTTCCTGAACTCGTCAACTTGTTAAACCACCACACTTTAATGCAGTTCGCTATTCCAGTTTTATATAATATCTGTGTAGATTACGGTAAGGATGACCAATCGACTCGCAAATATGGATGTACTTTTCTGACAAGCCATAAACTAGAGCCTGCTCAGATAGCGGTATCCAAAGCAAATTTGACCAAAGCCATAATTGACTTCCTTATTAACCCGGAGCTACAGGATAGGGCGTCGGCGTATTTATATAAACTAGCAGGTCTTGTAGCAGCGCAAGGTAAACTCATTCCTCATTTAAGATCACGTACCTCAAACAGTTTGATGCTAACGGAATCCAAGATACCGAGCCCGATTTATTCGTTCCACAAGCGCCCCATGTTCTCTTATCTCGCGCCACTTTAGAAGCCTCCAACCCGGAATCTGCGGACCTGGAAAGCTTTGTAGGACTGTCTACTGCCGCATTAACATACCTCTCCCACCAGAACTTCCAAGAGAGCTTCCTTGAAACCCCAGACTCCATTAGTGTGTTTCTCGCAGCCTTCCAGATAGCCATCGAAGGCCCTCGTATTTTTGAAACTGAAGATGCCGAAGAAAGAGCACAACTCAACCAGCTGCAAGCCACATACACTCAGACCCTGGCTGATCTATCCGCAAACCCTCTCTTCGTATCTCTCTGTCCCCTAGACGGTCCTCTAGCAAACTCTTTGCTCAAATGGCTCTCCCCATCTCAACACGTGCAACTACAAACAGCAGCTTGTCTCGCACTCGGTAACCTCGCCCGCTCCGATGCCTCGAGCATCGCCCTAGTACAGGATTTATCCATCCACAAGCCACTAATCGTCATTATCTCGCCCTCTGACACCGATTCCTCAACTCCCGATCTCCAACTCCTCCACTCTACGCTCAGCTTTTTAAAGAATCTATCCATCCCCGCCACCAACAAACCCGTACTAGGCTCCGCCGGTATCCTAGACGCGGCCCTGCTCCCGCGGACCTGGGCCATGGACACGCAGCCGCAGATCCAATTCGACGGTGTTTCGCTCACACGCCTTCTCCTCGTGAACTGCGCACCTAACGTGCGTCGCGTGTGCCTACCCTCTTCCCCGACCACAGAAACGCAAGAGCAGCGGACGCCACTCCACGAACTAATAGAGCTGCACCGCAAGGCGGACCAAGACCCGATAGAGATGGAGACGGCGCGCGCTATAGCCAACATCTGCCGAGTTCTATATTCCTCCGTGCCGGTAGGCTCTGCGCTGCTTCCCCCTTCTGATACAGAAACTCTTTCTGAGGAAGAAACCATATCTCTATCACAAGCCCAGCTAGATAAGTTCTACGACGCACACCCCGCTCTCGCCGACACACTTCTCTATCTCGGACTCCAAACCAAATTCCCCGTCCTCCGATCGGAACTATGGTTCGTGCTCGCGCTGATGGCGCGGTCTACTTCCGGTGCTAGTATCGTAGGCCGGTTCTTGGAGCAAAAGCCTGAGATCGTAAACGTGCTCGTGGAAACTATTACCGGGGAAAAGGTACCAGAAACCCAAGACCAAGATACGCCCGGCCAGGAAAACATCTCAGAAGAACCGGACTCTACACCTGACCTTTCGGCCTTGGGTGGATTAGGCCAGCTGGAACCGCAGCAGATTGATCCGGCGAAGGCGGCGACCATGACGAAAGTAGATCGGGAGAACGGGTTGGTGCTTATTTCTGAGCTGTTAAAACGGTGTCCGGACGAATTGCCTGCTTTGGCGAGAAATACGTTTGGGCGTATATTGAAGACGGGCGGGGAAATGGTTCTTAACGATAAGAATGAGGCGTGAAGCGTTGGAGGTGAAGATGGATAAGTAGACTGCCGATGTGCGTGGCTCGGTTCAGCTTGTCCTAAATCTCAGGATCAGTTGTGGTTAGAAGATGAAGTTCAGGGTTATTATAAGCCTCTAGAATAGAAACTTTGATAGATCTGGTCGTTGGAATACGTTCTTCTATCAATTCCTAGAAAGTTTGTTTAGCTATGTTACCTAATATAGTATTATCCCTTGATTCATTTGGTACTTCGCGGCCTCACGTCACATTGCTTCAAAGAAGACGTAAATCATGTCCATTCATTTTTCATTGAGAAAGACCTAGAGCAAACCGGAAGATGCAATAATGGCTTCGGTCTTTTTGTGTGGCGAGAGAAGGCTGATATCTTTTCTCTCCTGGCTACACAGAAACCGCAAGCCAACCCACCATGACCGACCAACAACACAACGAAAGCAGAACCCTGATAATGCCGTCCGTACTCCCGTGCAGACCCTGTCTGAGTTCAACTCCCATCTTATTTCTTGTTAGCCTCCGCCTCGGCCTTGTCCCGAGCTCGCTTCTCCCGTGCGCCTTGTAGTCGGGCGTCGCTTCGGGCCTTGCGGAGCTTCGCGAAGGCACCACCCTCGATAGCCTTGGGTAGCTCGCTCTTCTTAATCTCTGAGATACCCTCACCGACGGGGATGATAGGGAGTGCGGATCCAACGGCGGAAACGGTCTGTGTGTTGCTGAGGTCGATGTCCTTGCTGTCACCGGCCTTAGGGTGCTTGGCGCCCTTGCGAGGGAAGACGATCAATCGGGCCTTGTAGGCCTTTAGGCGGGCGACATTGGCGGCGAGAGACTCTTCGCTGAGGTTTTGGCGGCGGTGGTCGACGGCAATACCGATGGTGGGGGCAACAAGACGAGGGATACCGGCCTCCTACAATAATGTTAGAAAAGTAGTCCGGTAGTCCATAGGTTAAATTTGCGAAAAAAAAATGTACCTTCAACTCAGTAAGAGTGAAACCACGTCCAGCACGAACGCGGCGGTTGTACTTGATAGTCGGGCATCGAACAACGGGTCTTAGCTTGTCAACAGGTCGGGGAGCGACAGCGGCAGCCTTCGCAGCGCGGACAGAGCGGCGGCGGATCTTCTGGGTCGGCTATTTCCCATGAAAATGTTAGAATATCTTGTTTTTCATCATCCTGACGATAGAATTTCATAGGCGTTTTTATCCATACCTGGTTGAAGTGAGTTCGAACCCGTCGTTGCCAATCCTTTCGGAAATCTAAATCGTTTGGTTAGTTCATTCGGTCTATTGTTTTAAATGCGATCGCTCGGTTATCGTCGAGGAATGGGCTTTGGTTGACATACGGTTGTGTTGAATCTGGTTGTTGTGCTTGATCGCCTGTGGTAAATTGGCATGTCAGCGCATCGCTCGCTTGAAATGAGGAATGCCCATGGATATAACGGCGGCATATCTATAGAGGACGAATACTAACCATTGTGACTGATTGCGATCAAGGGTCGGTGGTTGTGGAAAGAATGGTCGTGGATCGCAGGTCTACTCAATTCCAATTCCCGGATTGGAGGCACGAGAATTTCCTTAGAGTAGCAGGCTTAGACTAACATTGAACCCGCACTTTCGCCAAATTTTTTGAAGGGCTTGAAAACCCTACAATTTTTGAAGAGTGGCTGTGCGGTTTTGTGTGTTCAGTGTGGAGTCATTAGTGGCTGGACTCTGATGTACTAAGTACCTACGTACCTTTTCTAGGATAGTATCCACTTGAAATGGGCAGGTGGGGCAACAAATTATTATCAGCAAAAAGTTTTGAGCTTCAGCTGAGAGAATCAGACACAGGCCTCATCAAGCTCTATCAAATATCTGTTCAAGATAGAATAGACCTAGGAACACGATTTAATAAAAAAACAAATATACAAGAATCTTTGCTTTATTGCTATTTATTAGTGTTTAACTCTTATCTGTGTCAATAGTATGTTAAGCTATTTGATAGTAATATGCTGATGGTAGATCATCTGCTTCCATCTTGGATATATCCCGTAGCAATGGTTGGTTTAATGTCTTTAGATTGCACTTTGGAAAGTGCCTATTGTCTATATGCCTCTAATGGAAACTACTTATCTACCTCTTACTTCATGCAATCCTTCTACAATTTGATACGACTTTGGGCTAGAACAGTAATTACTCAACTCTATTAAAAGAGCCACCCAATTCTGTATGACATTTTACCAATGCCACTATTCAAATTCGAACTAGTCACATTACATAACCACATTATCTAAGACGCAGCCCACACTAAGCAAGCTCAAAGAACTTAGCTAGGAAGACTTGATATATAAGACAAAAAGAAACCCCAGCAATCATCCAATGGTATTCACCCTCACGGTTGTACCTCGGAGTTGACCTCAATTCAATGTGCCTGCCTTGGTAGCTCAATTGGCTAGAGCGTGGGACTTTTATCCGATCAAATTGCGGAATCCCAAGGTTGCGGGGTAAGTGCATACACCTTCCTAGGTCACTGACCTGGTTTCCTGTGAATCATCATTAACATCTAAATAGTTCGACCCCCGCCTGAGGCGCATAATTGCATATTTTTTTCGACTTTCGATGTCCTAGTAGTGCTTGCTTTCTCTGCGTCGATGTCTTTGAGGTTACTATTTTTCTCTCTCTCGTTCCAGTTGAAACCATAGAGTTATGTTGCAACTTGATTTACGAAATAGGAAGTATGATCACCTCAATTTTGACATGATATCTACCTGGGTAGGTAGGTAGGTGAATTCTAAGGTTGATGATTCATCTCCACATTTGATGCGATAAGAAATACATGGATACTTTGATTTGCGTCATCTTGTTTTGATCCAGATCTAGATTCTAGAATAACACCAACTTCCAACCAATGGCTTCCCTACCATGATCTGCAGCAAAATACCTATGCGGCGATTGCCCGCCTTAGCCTCTCGACTCGATTCATCAAAAGCACGTGGCACTCTGAGGAGAACTCCCTCTTATGTTGAGAGATGCTTCCACGGCACACCTTCTCGTCTTACCGACGGTGTATTCCGCGGTCTCACGGATAACCGTTTGCCCATGCCGTGGATAGAGGCATGGAGACTTCAACAAGAAGGGAAGAATACCGCTACCGATGAAGCTAAGTCACAGGAGCGCGATCTCACGCCTAAGAAAATGAGTGATAGCTACCACCGAGTTGTACTCCCGCTGGGTCGAGATCCGTGGCTTAGTGATACATATATCAACTCATCCGGTCACATAAGGTCCTAGGCCCGCTTCTCCTGTTTACTAGGTGTCTTTACTAACTGGATAGATGTGATATAGGCTAGGTACGGTATTTATGGACCTCGATGCTTTGTCCGGCATTATTGTTTACAAACACACCGGACCCGGCGTTACCGTCGTCACCGCGGCTCTCGATCGTATTACCATCGCTCACCCGCTAACCGAGATATGTGACCTCGAATATAGCGGACAAGTGACATACGCATCTGGAAGAAGTAGCGTAGAAATCACATGCAAGGTCGCCAGGGCCAGGGGCGAAGGCGAGCCTAGTAAGCCCGAAGACGTACTTTTGACATGCACTTTCACAATGGTAGCTCTAGACCCCACGACCAAGAAGCCCGTCAACATACCGCGTCTCCTCGCATCCACTCCCCAAGAAGAGCAGATCTTCAAAGCCGGCGAAGCCAAAGCCCTAGCTAAGAAAAAGGATCTAAAAACCTCACTTCTCGAAACGGAGCCTAACGACCCTGAATCAGCCCTGATTCACAAGATTTGGCTTAGACAAGTCGCCTACCATGATCCTAATAATAATCTCCGGCAGCCGCCGAATGTGATCTCCATGTCCAGGACGCAGCTCTCGACCGCATCGATTATGCAGCCACAGTACCGCAATCGACACCAGACCATGATATTCGGAGGCTTTCACCTAAAGCAGACATTCGAATTAGCCTTCTGCTGTGCTGCAAGTTTCGCACATGCGAGACCGACATTTATCAGCGCCGACCCGTGTACCTTCCGCAATCCGGTCCCCGTCGGTAGCGTATTATATCTGACAGCAACCGTTGTGTACACGGACCCGCCACTACTAGAGGAAGATGGCAGCGAGCCGCAACAGAAGGACTCGAACAATCCGATGACGAGGTTGCATGTTAGAGTAGATAGTAAGGTTCGAGATGTCGAGCATGGGAACGCGAAACCGACGGGCCAGTTTAACTACACTTTCTTGGTGCCGAAGGATGTTAAGGTCTTGCCTCGTAAGTTTTGCTTCTTATTCTTCTATTGTTACTCGCGACCTCTATTTTATTGTTATTTTTCATGTTCATTATAATAATTTCCCTCCCTAAAAAAAAAAAAAAAAAAAAAAAAAAAAAACACACACACACACACAAATTTATTTAATCACCTACGCAGCTACTAACTTGCAATAATTCAGATACATACCAAGAATACATGATGTATATCGACGCAAGGAGAAGGGTGCAACTTGGAGACGTTCAAGATCGCCGGGAGCACGCAACCACCGAATTGTCGGCAGAGAACATCAATCTTACAGAGTGAAATACGAATACTATTTAACTCCTAATTCCCAAAGAATAAGTGACCGAGGCCGCTACTAAGGCTGATCGAGATTTGGAAGCCCCTCCATTTTGATCACATCATAATGTAGCCGGCCATACAACGTTACAAATGCATATATTATATTTTGCAGCTTAACAATGACGGACCATTTCTACATGGAATTATCTAAGATGCAGGGGGGATGAGTGATGATGCATGAAGAATATAGGTCGAAATTTAGTGGAATCCCCTATCCACGCAGACTCCCTAGAAGAACATAAAGCCCTTTTGATACTTTGCGGGCTCCCTAGGGACAATGCTCCTGCCCGTACTACCCCGAGTTTATGGCTGCCTTAGGAGTTCGGAGATAAAAAGCTCCGGTGTATGTTCGTTGCCTCTCATCAACTCAGTGAGATGGATGTGGTCGGCTTCCTTCCCTCTGCTATATATCCCCGTCCATGACAGCCCGACGGTTGGGGTCTATATTCCATGTCCTCATCATTCTACGCCGAATAACTGTTTGAAACTGCCCCCTTCAACTCGATAGACGGTTTCGATACTTGGGAAAGTCGAGGATGAGTCGCTTTTGTCTATTATGAACCTATCCTGATGAAGTTCATCAATATCCGGCCTCGCCTAGACATTCCTCTTCGTTCACGGCTTAGCCGTGTAGGCGAAGGTGTAGGCACTGGGGATCAAAACATCCCATTAGCAGACCTCGCCTGTCGTACGCCGAGTCTACCAAATTTCATGGAACCAGAACAACCATGGAAAACGATGGAAGCTAGCATAAAAGCCAAAGATGATTGCCGTCCTTGATCTGTTAATTATGCGGCTATTCTGGATAGTACCCGCTCAGGGGATACAGAGCAGCCTTGAGACCTTGCCTATAACTTGCCGGTTCGCGATACCTCTCTTGTTTACCGCTATTTTAATATAAGGATGAAGCTGAGATTAGGCTGATGAGTATGGCAGTGTCAACTCGAGATGCATCAATTGGCTACCAAGCGGTTGTCTGGGCCATCGACAGATGTATCTTTGAACAAAGCACCAAGACGATCAACTTCGATGTAGTGAGCTCTGAATTTTCTAAGTTGGGAATTTGAGAACAAATTTCCTCTTCGAGGAAATGAAAGTATTTGAGCGATATAATTTGAGCAAGTTACCAACCATCCTAGGGAATTCCTTCCCTCTATCGATGTTAGCAGGCATAACTTGAGTGAGTTATAAGCCCCTTACGTCCAGCCATCGACCGCATATTGGACTCGCGACTTCTATATGATATCATCTATCATGGGCATAGAGGCGGTGCCAAAACTGGAAGTCCTCATACTTATAGAATTTTTCACCATTGAGTCTTGCCTTGACTTGTCTGATGGCAAACCATGTATAGCCGTTTCCATCAATCCCGACTTCCTCTGCGTGTTTCATTACACGGTCGATCCACTGTCGGCATCCTTCCTCTTGTTCTTCTTTTAGAGCCTGGGCGGCTTGGCGAACACTAGGTATAGCCGCTTCCTCTCTGTGGATCAAATCGAGGAAGAAATGCATTGCCACGTCGATCTTTACACGGACAACGCTTTCCCCTTCAATTCCACTTCCAACGTCTTTACGGTTTACTGCCAAAGTTGCACCCGAGTTAATGAGCGGCTGGAAGTCTATCGGAGAACTTAGATGCTCATCATCTCCTGTCCTGACCAGAAGTACGGTGCATTCGGCCAGGGCCCATTGGAGGATTGCTTCTTGGGGTCTATTATCTTCTTCTGGAGGCTGCGGACAGTCCTCGTCATTCGCATATGCCATGACTTTGCGGTCTACGACAATAAAGATTGCTCGGAATAAGCGTTGCAAGGTGTAACCGTAGTCCCTCCAAGACTTCTTTGATCCGTCGTGGATTGGCCAGTGCTCGAATGGGGGGTCGATCTTGACAAGTTTATCGGCCTGAGCAGATACCCTATCACAGAGACTCCGGTGGAAAGATGTGATCTTTTGGATCGATTGTGAGTCAGCTCCTTTATCGAAAGTAATTGCTCGGGCAAAGTAATGGTGGCGCTGAAATGGTGGCCGTTCGTTATGAATCTGAAGCCAGCGATGAAAAATATAGCGGCCTAATCTTTGATCTTCATACCAGCCTATCTTGCTAGGGCCTATGAAGTAGATTGCCGTGTGTTTATTGAAGAATGCGGTTCCATCTCTTGTCGCGCTGTTGCCATACCACCCAGCTACCTTCTTGGAGTATTCGCGTGGTAATTCTCGACTTGAATAAAAGCGTGCCATTTCCAATTCATATCCCCAACCTCTTGCAAATTCTTGATTAAGGCGTATTCTTATCGTTGCCTCTTCATAGAATCGAGTTTCCAAGTTTTGTCGCAACAGGTCGAGCATATGATCTGACAATGGTTCCGCAGTTCGCGATTCGAAATAGGTTTGATTCAGGTGAGGAGTCTTTTTCTCCAATTGAACGTAGCTGTCCGGTCTGTTTTTTCTTCCCCGGTCGTTGGTTTTCAGATATGGGGCCATTGCGACGAGCCGCTCATACCCTATCAGAAATTCGGGCTCGTGGAAAGATGATTCTGACATGTTGACGTCGGCGGCTTCGATATTTGGAGTGTTGATATTGACGTGTAACACTCTGTAGAGAGGGGGATATGAGGGGGTCTTTCTACAATTTATCTACTGGGGAAATGGTATTTAAATTTCTGATTCAACTTCTTACGCCTATTTGGTACTTTCTATTTATGCTATGAGGCGCGTAAGTTCGGGATAGTCAACTCTCTAGTTGATAGTAAGCTTTTCGTCTCAAACCCTAACCAAATAGATTCCAAATACGCCTTGCTTCTATCGAAAATATGAACTGCCTTCTTTATAGCACATCAATGTTAGACCGGGGAAAATAATTAAAGAATATAACGTCACTCAGTCGTGCAAGGGATAGGGGGGTGTGAGACGTAGCGGAGGATCGGAGCGGAGGATCGGAGGACGGAGATAATTGTTTATGACATTGAAAATTACCCTACCTAATCTTCCTATTCTAGATTATATTCCCTTCTATGGACAGCAACACTATCGAAATTAAATCTGTCCTTTTTTTTTTTTTAACTAGCTTGAAGTGAGTTCATATAAACCTTGATATGTCCGGTCAAGACGGACAGATCCCCTATAGTGGGTCCGGAACTACTCCTAGAGGCCGTGCCCGTCTACCATCCAGCAGGCGTCGGGATAAACCGCAACTATCTTGCTACCTTTGTAGGAAGCGAAAGTATGTGCTAATCCTTCTGCAAAGATCGCGCCCTAATATTGCTCTAGGTTGAAATGTGATCGAGAACATCCGTGTAGCACGTGTGCGAGACGAGGTTTGGGTCCGTCCTGTACTTATCCTGCAAATTTACCGTCCCACGATGGGCCAACTCAGTCGAACAAGACTCCACTAAGTGTACAGGACAGGATACAGCAGCTGGAGAGCCTCGTAGTTGATTTAATGAAGACATCGGGAGTAAACCCGATTCCTGAGTCACCAACATCTACATCCCCGACCGCTTCTATCCTCGCCTCTACTCCAGCTAAACAAATTCTCAAGGATGTTTCGCCCACATCAGACTGTGGAAGCATGAGACTGAGTGAGGAAAATGTAAGCTATGTGAGCAGTGCTCACTGGGCAGCTATTCTCGAAGGGATCGGCGAGCTCAAGGATCATCTCGAGGAGGAAGAATCGCAAAATACTCAACACGCTACCGAAACCCCTGAATTTGAAGTAACGGGTCCCCAATTGCTATATGGTTGCCCTAGGCACGCAACTAAGGAGGAGCTCTTAGCTTCGATACCGCCGAGACAGGTTACAGACCGACTGATTTCGCATTACTTCAACTCCTTTGAAATGTCTCCCGGTCGGTATATCTGCGAAATCGTGCAGTCCATATGAGCTAACTATCCTAAATTAGCTGTCCTACATTCAATCCAGTTCCTTAAAGAGGTATGGAATACCATATCTCCAGTAGATACCTGCCTTGGGTGCCTTATGTTGGCGTCTTTTTACTGATCAAGCAAAACTAGTATGAGCAATTCTGGGAATCTCCATCTACCGCCTCTTTTATCTGGTTGGCTCTTCTATTCGCCATCATGTCTCTCTCGGCTCAGTTTCAAATGTTCAAAATAGACCCTGGGGAGCAGTTCCGCTCTAGTATCACATCAGAGACTGATTTGCATACCATGATGGAACTGTTCAGGCAGAATACGGTACAATGCCTCATCCTGGGCAGGTATACCAGGGGAGGCGCGTATGTCATAGAGGCTATGATACTCTATTTCACGAAGGAGTATATGCTTTGCAAGGATGCTGATATTGGTGTTTGGATCCTCTTGAGCACCATTGTACAGATCGCAATGCACATGGGCTACCATAGAGACCCAAAGCACTTCAAGGGGATGTCAGCTTTTGCAGGAGAGATGCGCAGACGTGTCTGGACAACCCTTGTCGAGCTCGATCTCGCGATTTCTGCCCAGATGGGCCTCCCGAGACTGATAAAAGAAGGACAAGCCGATACAGGAGAGCCGCGTAACCTCCACGATAGTGATTTTGATGCGGACACGATAGAGCTACCGCCAGCAAGACCAGGCACGGAACTGACGTTGATGCTTTATCGCCTTAGCAAATCAAGAATGATGTCGTCTCTAGGTATGATATGGGATCTTGCTGCTGATATCAGACCCCACACGTACGCGGAGGTGATGAATATAGATGCTAAGCTGGAGGAAACACATGCATCTATCCCCGACTGTCTTAGATGGCGGTCCATGGCTCAGTGTATCGCCGATCCACCGAAGATGATCATGCAAAAGATCTTTCTGCGCATTATTTTCTACAGGGCTAAGATAGTTCTCCATCGGAAATTTGGTCATTCTCGGACACGGCACCAATACACGTATTCCAAAGAAGCTATTTTAGATGCGTCATTCAATCTTCTCGAGTACCAGCGTATGCTCGATGAAGAGACACAACCATTTTGTCGGTTATATGAAGAGCGTTGGAGGGTTTCATCCCTAGTCTCTCACGATTTCCTCCTTGCCATCAGCATGCTTTGTCTCTATCTCCAGAAGACACCCGGGGAGATCCGTCAGGCAGCCGAGTCTGCACTGATCGAGAAGATCCTGAAATATCTTGAAACGTCTTATAACATATGGCTTCGGCATAGTAGTACTTCGAAGGAGGCGCAAAAAGCTGCGAAAGCTTTGAGCATTGTGATTCGAAATCGCCGGGCTTCTAACAAGATCCCTGATTTCGAATCTACCATATCGGAGGACTGGATGAGTTGGCTGGATGGCTCTGCTAGGCCTTTCCCGTTGCCAGAGTCTTGGAATAACCTAGATCTCCAAACATCCGATAGTAAGCAAACGCGAAATAGCCACGACCTAGGTCAAGTTCGTTGGACTGACAATAGTAGCAACTTTCAACACGTTGAATTCGACTCAGTGGCCTTTCGGTCTGTAATAAAATTATCTAATCCTAACCATCGACGCCAGTGAGTCAGTCTTTGGCCGAATAAGGGGTTCAGGGGTTCGAGTATAATTTCTCCAATTTGGCAAACATGTGGAAATTGTCGAATGAATGAATAAAAATACATAAGTATTTCATTTGATCATATAACTCACCAGAACCAATCTTTGTGCATGAATTATAATTCACCACCCCCATCTAATCCAGACCCAGTTCCGTTTCCCACCCCAAAAACCAAACAGACCGCTGGGCTCACAAACTCCGTAAAATTGCTATGCTCTAACACCTTAAACAACACCTTCGGCACCTGGCTCAAACTGCCATTCCTCGCTGCCGCCGCGAAAGCGGTCGGAAGAGCCGTAATATTATATCGGTAGGCCAATTCCATAAGCTGCTCATGCTTGTCGTTGAACTCCCCCAGATCAGCCCAGTTGTTGAACACGTCTGTGATCCACGACGTATCAAGCCAAGTTGAGTCCCCTGATATTCGCTGATAAATAATTATGGGCCAAACGAAGAATACGGCTCCAGCGGCGATGACCAGCTTAATGACGTGCAGGGTGGAGCGTGGGGTGAAGTTGAAAGTCCCACCGATACTCAAACGATCGCAGGGCGGTTTCGTACCCGACGCGTATCCGATGAGAAATTTCACGACGTGAGAAATGACGACTTCGTTAAGTACTAATGGGGTGACCATCTCGATTAAGTAGCCGTACGTTAGTACGACGAATATCCCCATGTGGACGAACGCGTAGACTAAAAACATTAATATGAACAGCGCTTTTTCTGTTTGAAGCGCGGGGTACTCGGGATATCGCCGAGCAGCTCGAGTATAATATTTCCGGATCCGGGATTCCAAAGACACACCTAGCCTGGGCCCAAGCAGGTTCTGGAAGACGTTCCAACCGCACGCGTAAGACGTAAAGAAAGCAACCACCGCAAACCACGGACGCGCCCACCCTATCACGTTCCCTATTTCATCTGATCCACCGTAGGTTGGCGCGAGTGATATCACGACTCCCAGGATGATGTTGATGAGGTTTGGGATGTGGATAAACCAAGAAAAGTGAAGAACCATGCGCGTACTAACGGCAGATAAGTTACTGTCGCAAAGCGCGTCGAGGAAGTTTAGGGTGAAGGCCTGGCAGTTCGTGTCGAAGGTCCGATAAGCCGGCCAGGACTTAATCAGCGTGGTAGCTATGTTTGAATTGTTAGGTTAGCGAAGTCTTGGCCTATAGGGAGGACTAGTCCACGAACCTGCCTCGTCCATCTCGTTTTCTAACATATCCGTTTCACCGATCAGAACAGTGTTATATGTGCTCGTATAATATTCGTATTCTGCCTCGGTCAGATGCCTCTTAACGCACTGGCAAATATCTCCCTCCCATTTAGCTACATGCCCAGAAGCATTAGTAACAGTGATAGCTGAAATCTTATGGATTGATGAATTAATTACATACATGTTGGTTGTCGAATAAGTGTTTCGGCAACTATATGGACTGGCGGCGAAGAAGTTTCTGCGAAGTCAAGGGGTGGCGCTTCCACAGGAGAAGATGACGTGAAAGTGGTTGCCGGAAACTCAGTTCTCAACTTTGTCAGACTTGGATAATCGAGAAGCGGCAAATCCTCGTTGGACGTTTCTTCAATTACGTCGTCATGGTTTATCATTGGGTCTTCTTCCACCTCCACATCCTGATTTCCATTTTCTCGAGGATCTTTCCGGACTTTCGTGAGCTCATACATGTAAGGACCGGCCTAGCGAGTTAGCTACAGAACGTGAAAAAGAAATTAGTATGAACCAGAAAGAACTGCGTATGCTCACTAGAACTTTCCAATGCGACCAGGCTGCTTGATCTCTGCCAAGTGCTACAAGGGTGTCAAGTCCTAGCATACCAGTTCCCGCCATAGTTATTGTCGTATACATATTAATAATTGGCTCCGTAAGGGTACTCATCATTTTAGTGAAAGGAAACGTCAAGATTGCTATAAAGAACAGGCTAATCCAGAGCCGCCAAAACAGGGGAAGGCTCAGAATAAACATAACCACTAAATAACCCAAATAGTAGACCATAAACCCGAGCAGTAAGATTGCAATTGGGAGAAGACAGGCTTCATAGCGTTTGACGAGCCTATCAAATAATCCAAGAATGTCCAATGCCGACAAGACGGTATTATAAGTAGACTGGATTGCCCGGTATATAGGTCGTAGTCCTCTTATTGGTGAGTGAACTAGATATACTTTCAAGGGGTACTGAAAAGCTCCTCGGGCTTCTGATGTTGATTCGTCATCTTGGACGGGTTCAGTCCTCTCAGAAATTCGGAAATCAAGTGGCAAAGGTGGCTGAATATCTGGATCAAAATGACGGAGGCGGCCAGCGACCGTCGGAAAAGGAGCATAGTCATCCTCGGCCGTGGGTCTTTTCCAGGTCTTTATGCGTCGTTCCCGGTGGACATAGGAGACACTCGCAAGGCCGGGCCACTCTCGAATTTCCCATCCAGAGAGAAGATCCGCTTCTAATATTTTCCGACGAGCGTCGGCTGGTAGATCCCATAAGGCTTTGTGATCAATAGTGTCATTTTCAGTGTCATTTTCGGGCCCCCCTCCATCAATGGCATCCTGTGGGGTGTGGGTATGTACTAGTTTCTGTGTAATTTCGAGCCGAATATCGGCTGGGAGTGCCTCGAGAAAGTCTGGATCAATTCCGTTCTCTGGCTGGATTTGAGATGCGCTACCTATGTCCGCGTCTGATGTAGAGATGGTTCCGTGGAGAGCCATTTAGATGAGATGTAGAAGCCATGAGAAGGAAAGAAAAAGATGTTTCAGCTTGAAGACTCATTTTTAGGTGCTTTACCCGGACCAGGGTGCGGATAGGGAAGGTATAGCGTGTCCAGCTTCATTCAGCTCCCATCCATGTTGTTTTCAGCTTCGGCTGATGCCATCAATCATATCCGATCCGACAGCCCGACGATCATTTCCCTATTTTCCAGGATTACTAGATACTTCAATAGTCCATTAAACCTCGTTATCGGTGATTTTATTGACTTATGAGAAGTTCTCTTAGCTACAAAGTCCGAAAGAGGTACGAGGTACATATTACCTCCGAAGCTTTACCGACTCTCCTCACGATACAAATGTACATTCATGATTCATTTTCCCATCCCTCTTCCATCTCCCATCTTCTCTTCCCGAATCATCTCATCATCTGAACCTAAATCCTTGTTTCTCCCAGAAGGTACCTTGGATTAAATGAAGGTGATACTAAACGCTAACCCTAACTGCTTGGGAATACCCCTATTTCCCCTATCCATTTACAGATTCGCCCACAGATATTTCATGCCTTCCCAAATCTCAATACTGCTCGGAAGAATCTGGTCAGCAGGAAGTACAAACCCGTACTGAGTAGATCTAAGCTCTATCCCCCATCCAAACTCAGCTCCGGCCGCGTCGGTCATGTAATCTCTTCCGTTTCCACTCGACTGGTAAAGGACGAGACAACCCGAGCCGTAATCAAATGTCGTGTTGTCTGCAGAGGATATGTCAGCAATTAATCATAAGAGGTCGCTATTCATAGATTTAAGGGCTAGGAAACTGATAAAGGAAACTTCCACGTACATGGTTGGGCGATCCTAGCGGCTGTTTCACCCGCCAGACTCACTTGTCTGTCATAATTCGGGGGGAAGGTATTGCAGCTATAGCCATACGAAAGTAATATCACTTGCGCGTAGCTATGCCAGTCAATATACAGCTTGATGCCCTTATCACCGGCCAATGTCTGCGCATAAGCCATCAGCGCGGCTGTTTCTGGCGCGTCACCGGGTTGATAACCACTGAAAGTCTCCGAATCGGGGTTTGACGAAGACCCACCACCTCCGAATCCGACCGACCAATTTCGATTTATATCTGTTCCAATCGCTGTGGTATTATCCCGAGTCTGGCGATTTTTTCTCCAGAGGCGGTTGGTTGTCTGAGAAAACACGAAGCCTTGAAGCAACAGATTAGTAAGGTCTGGGCTATTTTCTCTGGATCTTCAAAGAAAGAAATATTATTTACCATCCGGATTTACGACAGGCAGCACATAGAAGTCGTAATTATCTAGGGCTGCTTGTACAGTCGTGTCGTTCTTATACCCAGTGACAATCTGGTAAAGAAGATACTCGACGACCTAGCAAGATCCACATTAGTGTATAAAAAACTACTAACAACTCAACAACCCTTTAGCCCAGCCATATCGAACATACCTTCGAGGTGATCCATTCTCGGGCATGGACATTTCCGTTGAAGAATATGGCCGGCTTTGAATTCTTACCACTGCTGCCCCAGAGATGGATACCTTGGATCTGCCTCCCTTCGAATGAGGGCCCTACTTGGATAAGTTCCGAGTTATCGGGGAAAGATTCCTGAAGATCGCTCCAATATTGGATATGGTCTTCATAAGCATGATATGAATCAAACCATGATATCGACGGAACACCATTTTCGTCAAGTCCTGAAACATGCTTAGTGAGACAGTCTATGTCATTAAATGATGGCTACGAACCTGGATAGCTGCCCAAGGGACCTTCAGCCGCAATATCAGCCCCTAGATTTTGACTCAGCACTGTCGCAGTGAAGTTGAGAGTATCGAAGGCATCAAGATGCTCGGGCGCAATTGCAATATCGACCGTTGCATCATTATGGTTGAGTTCGATGACAGATAAACCCTCAAACGCTGAATCTAATTCATGTATACGATCATTCGTATTCACTCTGTAGACTTTGAACCCTTCAAACGAAACACCTGTACCACGACTGGATCGAGCCAAAGCGTTAGAAGCGCTAGCTAACCAAATAATACTTAGGAGCTTCATGATTTCTGCAATAGAAGTGAGAGTTCAGAAATTTTTTTCCACAGAGGACACCAACGGATTTTATCACAGAACACAGTGGCGAGCGATTATAAGCCCATCCAGAAGCTTGTTGGGGATGGCGATGCATTGCAACGCAACATTGGAGATATTAGTAACCTCCTTCCTAAACCCGTTATCCATTTGCCTTGGCAGAATGATGTGACTATGGTGTAAAATATCGACAGCTAGTATGGTAACGGTAAACTGGAAGAGGTGGAAAGTAGATTACTAGATTAACGTGTTGTTAAGGTCGTGTTATGAAGTGGCCCCTGATAAGCTGAAGGACCCCCAATATAAACATTGGTGGGGCTCCATTATAGTGGAGGCGTACCTGTAAATCCAGCGCATGAGAATTCTGGGAGACACATCGACACAGTTGTTTACCAAGTTGCAAATTTCTATAGACATTAATTAATATGTTAGTGAATATATTACAGACTTATAGCAAATACGCGTATCGTATGCTAGCTCCCCCTTCTTCGGTCATTATGCTTGACTCTGGTGCGACGACTACTGGGTCCCTTTATGGCTTCCCGGGGTGGTGTGTGGTTCTGTGGGAGTGGCCGATGTCGATGTATGACAGCATCTGCAAATAGGTTGCTTTCGTATCCCCTCAGACCCTCCAGGGACTTGACTTTCTTTCGCACTTCTTCTAGAGAGTAAGGCCCCGCCATACCATCGTGATCTTTATGCCCACTAGACGTACTATTCGCTATCGCGCCAAGAGCCGTCCAGCTTAGGCGTGTTCGGCGCGTCCTTAGTCGTTCGTTGGTGACACTTTGCGCAAGCGCAGCTAACTCTCGCATTTCGCTCAATTCGCGATCGACTTTGCATATTTGGCCAAGAACTCCAGTATGAGGATCCCCATTGGGAACTAGGGCATTAAGATAGTCATCAAAAGTATAATGACAATCCCGAGGAAATAGGCAATATCTTGTCGGTGCCTGAACGGCTCTGTGAATAGTGTACAAACTGCCTACGAATCGGCCTTCCAACCTTTGGCGAATCCCTAGGAGTACCCCGAATTGCGCGAACGGGTCATCTGTAAATGCGAAATGGGTGACCAAGGGCGAAGTCGGGCTAGGATTTTCTTCGGTTTGTTGGTAGGCACGGCCAAGGGGTGAAGTCATTTCAATTGAGGCGGCACCAAATGTGAATATTTGAAGCTTGCTTAAATGAGATCCGCAAGGAAAGTCGGAACAAAGACGCGCAAGTAACCACGAAATGTCGAGAGCTCCCGTGTTGTGCGCAAGGATGCGCACGCCACCTGTTTCTGGCTTCAAAAGGCTTGTCCGTACGGCTTGGTATAAGGCTACCGATGTATCGGTGGGAATATAGACGTTCCGTTGGATGAGTGCGAATAGTATATCGAAAACGATGCCGAACCTACGGTGGAGGAAAATGTGCATATCGTGACCAAAGATCCTCGCAAGTTTTGGTGGGAGCTCCTGGCGTAATCGGTCATTATCCACTAAGCCACCTACGACAAACCAATCCAAGCTGCACTCCTCGTCAACCGACACATCGTCCCCGAGCTGATCCGCGGCATATTTAAAAGAGGTGGGTCGATTATTTGCAGCGCGAAGGAGAATCCAAATCGAGACGGCTTGTAAACCGATCCAGGGCAAGAGGACGAGACCTGGCATTACCGGCCAAAGTAGACAGACCGAGACTAGAAATTGTAGTTGGAGAAGCGATAACAGAAAATATAATATCGCCCCGCGTAACTCAGCCCAGTTCGTTTTCCGTCCGCGATTGATAATTGAGACGATAAGGGCGGAAATGATACGCGGGATAGCAGCGGCAACGTAGGGAATATCTGCTTTCAGCAGAGATACAGCGGTTTGCT
The DNA here is from genome assembly GCA_022695765.1 of Annulohypoxylon moriforme. Lineage (NCBI taxonomy): Eukaryota > Fungi > Ascomycota > Sordariomycetes > Xylariales > Hypoxylaceae > Annulohypoxylon > Annulohypoxylon moriforme. Next base: position 54,267 of record MU403178.1, read on the forward strand.
GATGGCTCAATGGCGTAGTGCCTAAAGCTTCGTCTTTCAGTGCTAGTGCAAGACTCAACGATAAGCCATTTTCACGGGTTGGTCGTGGCGGATCCCGCTCGGGAGTGCGGTGTAAAATAGCGGGCGAATTCGCCATAACATCGTGTCGCGCAAAACTGGTGGACTTTTAGAAATTCTACAAAACAAACCCAGATCGATGAGCTGTGACAATAAACGAAAAGAGGACATTTTCTATGTTTTTTTCTTCGATGGAATTTGGCGACAATCCAAACCATAGGAACACACATTCCAGAGTTTAGGATTCGCGTGGCGTTTTGTGTCTCCAACAAAATTGCGCCGACGCGCCCGTAACACGTTATCTATCATGGCGTATTTTAGCAGACCATGTTCCTAGTCGGCGCATGGTGTTTTCAGCCCAGCTGAGGCCGTGATGAGGCCTCTCTGTAGTACGAACATCTTGAAATGACGTTTCTGAGCTGAGAGCATATGCTCATGAGCTCTGAAGCTGAATGTTCGAAAAGACAAATGTTTCTAGAATATTCGGGTGAATATTCAATATTCTGTCAAAATAAATTCGCCATGCAACATGGTCATCTGCGATGGTAGGGATCTGGGCGTTGTGAGCGGAAAACACATCACGATGTCGATTCTAGGCGGTTATAATCAAATATCCCTCCCTCAGATTTTGTTCTGGCCGAGACAAAGATGTAACCTAAGAGGACATAAATTTAAAGATAGAAACATAGAAAAATTCTTTTTCTTTCCTTCATTACCTACATTTCACCTTCGCTTCTCATAAAGACTATTACCGGAGTTGCGTTCCGTTTACCTGGATGATTCTGGTCTTGTTGATCTCGTCTCCGGGTTTGCAGGACATGACGTTCCAACGTTGGCTCTCGGATCTCAGATATGTATGGAGGTCTAAGGAAGACGGATAGCATCGGTCCTTCAATGGTAAAGATCTTCAATTCTGACAGCTTCTAGAATCATAGCGGCGGAATGGGAGAAGAAAGAAGAAGGATATTTTAGATTGATGTCTGGTCCTTTTCAGCATGTTTAGAGTTGAAAAGTCGTCGCGGAGACACTTGGCGCGAGATATCGACTTTAGCCTCTACGGTTGAAATAATTATTGGGAGCTGGAGCAATTGGATGGGGAGTAATTGGGGAAGTTGGGGGTTGGATCATGCTACCCTTTAGCGGGATGAGAAGCCTATTGGGCCAGCTGGTAACTAAAATTAGCACAATCGCGTGTACCTGGTTATTGCCCAGGGGGCCCCGCAGAATTAGTCTTCTAGGGCGGGTACTTTGGAATGGTTTCACTAACATGTTACTGTACCTTTTCATAACCTGTGACCGGGACTAACATCCATGGATGTGAGCGTATATTTACCAATATCAACTTGAGCACCTAAGTATTTTGTCCATGTCGATGCATCCGAGTACAAACTCATCTATTTCGCATGCGCATGTCACTTCATAGGTAATTACCTAGCACACAATAACGTCTTTTGGTCGATTGGCATCTATGTGTGGTGTGAGATGTGTCATGATTCTCCTTGTCTAATCATGATACCATCATACGTACATAACTCCTACTTCGACGTCGACTTATGTGAGATGTCATTTTGTGATGAATATGGGAAGATGCCACCTATACAAGAACTATCCGTTATACAGATTCCTCCTGTTTAGTGGCTTAGGAAACATGAATGCATCATTACCGGACACAAGCAATTAAAGTCAAAATTCTGAAATGTGACCACTTCCTTCCATGTGTAGATCGACCTCACCTAACAAGATTCATGTCGAGTTGCTAGGTATATCTAATTAACCTTTTTTTTTCTTGGCTCTATTGAATTCGGCGATTCCCTCCTTCCTTCATAGACGTCAGATGGAACATAAATTCTCCCCTTTTCCTCCGATCAGATTCTAAGTTTTGCCTCCCATCATCATCAACATCACCAATCTTCAACCCAAAGCCAGCAACACTAGAAGAACCTAGTAAAATCATCGTCTCTCCTCATACTCTACCTATATACCTCATCCTCAATACCATCAATATCACCATAAGCAATTCACCATGAAGTGGTCCGTTAACCTGCTCCCCCTCGGCCTCCTTGCCGCTTTCGTCTCCGCAGCCCCTATTGTGGAGCGACAACTCGACCTCTACCAACTCCAAATATCTTGGTAATTAAACAACCCACTATTATTATCAGTCAATTATCCTTACTAATGACTTTAATAGTCCAGCAAACAAGAATGTCGACGGCCGATTCCTCGCAATGAAGAACAACACCTTGGGTGTCTTTGACGGAGATGATGTCTCTCCTGTCAAAGTGTACACGGCCCCGGGCGAAAAGGAGGGTCTCAATGAGTTACACACATACCCCGTCGGTATCGTCGACCACTCCGTAGGACTCATGGGCCCTCCTGGCCTGTTAACTCTTGTTGACATGACCAACCCTCGCACCATCAAACCCGGTGAGGGTCAAGTCGCACAATGGGACACTTTCCGCCTTGACGAGGGAAAGCTCAGGAATGATGGAGAGGGTCAATGGCTCGCTTTCCCTGGTGCTGGCGAGACATGGAATGTGAAATGGTCCGATGGTAAGCAATCAAGCATATCCTCAATATTCTCAAAAGTCAATTCGGAACTAACTGTCAAAGGTTCGGCTGTTATCACTGCCGACTTCATGGTTGTTGACGTCGTTTACACAGATGCTGGCGAGGGCCGCTACAATGGAGATTAAATCGTGGCGAATCGTGGCTAACGGCGTTAGGGGAAGGTGAAAAGTATAATTATTAATCAAGGTGAACAAGACGAAGGGAATGTGACTTCATTAATGGTCCGCCGTCACTACTTCGTAGCTTACCTAAGTACCTAAGTCTTACTTAGCAAGATACCTAAATAAAAGTTGATGCTTCTTTTCCATGCTATCATCCCCTCGTTTTGATGTGCTTATGCCGATGGTGAATGATAGTGTACGCTGTTCAATCTTGGCATTGATGGAAAAGATCTTGGAAATAATGTCGCTTATCTATCGTTAGTATTTCAAGTATTTGAGCGAGACCCGGAGTTTGGGATAGTCTCATGTAAGCAACGCCTCTTGTTAATAACAACATATCCGTTATGATTGGTGAATTTTCTTTCAAGTATTTCTAACTCCAATATTAGGCTCTCATGTTGCAAGATATACCATACACGTAATGCCTAGGTTTTCGGCTTCAGCGGGTTCAACCCCTCAACCCCTATTACTTCCAACAGCTCCCTGCAAGCCACGATCCTCTTGCTATGCGCCATGTGGCAGTGGTTATAATAGTGGGACCATAGCTGTAGGGCTGATCATTCAGAGCTTCTGATTCGTCGGTTCGGACTTACTCTCCATATGTATAACCCCGGTCAGTCTACGCCCCCTTATCAATCCTACGGCACAGCTCATTCGCGAATCACTCATAATGTCTTACAACGACGGCATCGTGCATCGTGCCTTGACTTTTCTACACTTCGTTACATTAAACGGAGATTAAGTTTGCTTCTCACAGGCTTGATCGGATCTTGTCCCCGCTCATTTATCTCGTTCAAACAACAACTAATACCGCCATCGATGGCTCGGAAGGGTAGTGCCAAAGTCAGAACAGGTTGCCGAACGTGCAAGTGCGTCAATAATCGTTGATACAATTTTAATGCAGTATGCAGAAAGTTAATATTAAGATATAGGATTCGTAAGGTAAAGTGTGACGAAAGTAAACCACACTGTCAACGCTGCGTATCTACAGGCCGCAAATGTGATGGATATGCGCCACCACAACCACCGGCGTCATCGGCGTTATCGTGGCACCGACCACGCCATTTATTCCCAAATGTAAACGACGTGAGCGAGAGGCGAGCCTTGCAGTTCTTCTGTCAAGCTGCCGGACCTTCTCTATCTGGTCCGATGGACCCTTACTTTTGGTGAGAGATGTCTCACCCTAGAACGTCGAGCAATAATTACGTGTGGAACATTTATCTAATTATAGAAGGACCCATCTGGTTATGCAATTCAGCACTTTCGAACCGGCTGTCAGACACTCGGTCGTTGCAATCAGCTCCCTCTATGAACAAATCTATTCGAAGCCGAGCTCAGTGCGGCTATTAACCGATGATAGACTCGCACTGTCTCACTATAATTCAGCCATTCGGGAATTGAAATCCATGAACAATGAGCCCCTAGTTTTGCTAGTCTGCATCCTGTTTGTATGTATCGAGTTTCTGCTAGGTAACAGAGAACCTGCAATCGAACATTGCAAGCATGGGGTCGTCATCCTGGAGAATATCGAAGCTTCGTATCCCTGGGCGAAGAAATACCTTTCGCCTATATTTCGTCGACTAACTCTTTTCCCGTTCTTCTTCGCCATCGATCCCTCAAGCTTCCCGAAGCTTCTTGGTTTGAATGATCAACTCCCAGAATCTTTCGAGTCGCTCGAACAAGCACAATTTTACATAGACGGAATCACCACTAGGACCGTCAGTCTAGTCCGACGCGGAGATCGTTATCGGCTCGAAGAGATGCGTGATACCCCTGTGTCACCAGAACTTTTGGAAGAACAAGAAACGATCACGACTTTATTGGATGAATGGCATTCCCGTTTCTTAGAATTGCAGAACACTCCATCTTCATCTAGCTGGCCAAAAGAGACAGTTTATAATGTTCTTTTGAGATACGATATCTCTAGAATATGGGTGGACACAGTATTCGAGTATGAAGAAATAACATACGATAAGTACATTGATAAATTTCGTTTGATAGTCGCCCGGGCTACTGAACTACAAGCGTCGAAAATATCTGGACCAAACAACGCCCAAGATCGCCCAAAGTTCATATTCGAAATGGGGTTCATGCCATTGCTTTATTACGTTGTCCTCAGATGCCGGTGTCTCGCAACACGGATGCGCGCACTCTCACTCATGAAGACGCTCGGAGCGACAAGGGAATGTCTATGGGAGACCACTACGATGTACACGGTCGGCCGTCGTGTCATAGAGATTGAGCACGACTTTCTATTTAACGAGAAGGGCGACCCTTCTACGCCACCTCGCTACCCAAATCTACCCCCTGATGAGGTGAGGGTACGAGACACTACAACAAGCCCTATATCAACGATACAAGTCGACGCTCAAGGTCGAGAGATCGGGGGGAGGATAACAGGGTTTTTCAGACGCAAACGTGATGGTAGTATATATCTTCAGACCGAATTCCTCAATGAGACATAGAAGCGCATACATAAAATAATATATAATGTATTTATGGAATGACCAAAGAGAAACCCGCCTTTTTAGCTCTCTACTTGATAGTATGACGTCTATGCATTAGTGTAGATGCCCAAGACTAATCCGTGATTTTGAATCTCGCACTTCTGCTGCGTCAAATTAATGGAATGGTCAAAGAGACATCTTTCTGCCTATATGTGACTAGATACGAGAAGCATGGAGCCCTGGAGGTGCAGCTAAACTTGATGTAGACCCCCATACGTTATTTTCAATGCTGATTGGCTAGTTCGGACTACCTGACTGTCTGCGACTCAGCCCATGATCCTATTGATAGCTTCAACCACAAGCATAGTAAAAGTCTTCAGAGTGCAACATATAGATAAATAGAAACCGGAATCCATTCTACTGACCTACATTTAATTTACTGACCATGTATTTTTATTACAACTGGCCTTACCTAGGAATCGACTTTTTTATCTTTTTCTGTTTTTTGTAAGAGTAGCAACATCAATGGCTACACCAACCCCAGTCTTGACAGCCGAGAGTCTCGCCAGAACTCTTAGAGTAGCAATTAGGCAAACAACAGAAGCTGTAATAAGCACTCCAACAGCTACAGGCGTAGACTTCTTGACTACGAAACATGTCACCATCGATGGGTTCACCAATGCTCACGCAACAAACCCTGCTAAGACGATAGATATCGTGATACCAACCTGTATCCAGACAATAGTGCCAGACGCCAATGGGTACCTACCTCCGGGAACATGCCATGCCCTTTGGGACTACTACCCAAGCTTTTCGGCCGCTATGGTCTTTACTTTCCTCTTCGGGCTGTTGACAATCGCCCATTTATACCAGAGTATAATCTACAGAAAGGTTATTGAGCCCCGTTTACCTCCTACTCTTCCCCTAGACGTGCATTAATGCCACCGCGACAGAAATTCTGCTGGGTCATCGTGATGGCTAGCTTCTGGGAAACGATGGCCTACCTACTCCGCACCGTTAGCACTCGCTACCAGTCGAACACGGCTATATACCTGATATTCCAGATCTTCATTCTGCTTTCGCCGTTGTGTAAGCTATATCTCTTCTGATATGCGAAATTCGATTTCTAACGTGACCCGATCTCGTAGGGGTCAACGCTTTCGCCTATATGGTCCTCGGCCGAATGATCTACTTCTTTGCCCCTTCGCACGAGGTGTTTGGGATACCAGCGCCGACTTTGGCTGCGGCTTTCGTTACTTTCGGTAAGTTTTCTGTTGAGGAATCGTGCCGAATGTGCCATAGCTCGTTATTTCATATTAACGTTCGAAACAATAGATTTCGTCGCATTCTGCATACAACTCGCGGGTGGTTCTATGGCGGGGCCGACTGCACCCGCAAACGAACAATTGAGAGCTATTCATATATATATGGGCGGCATCGGACTGCAGCAATTCTTCATCGTGGTGTTCGTCGCGTTCGCGGTGAAGTTCCACCTAGACATGTGTAACGTGAATACTACCCGAAGTTTACGGACTAGTTGGAGATCTGGCTGGCGCCCGCTGTTGTTCACGCTATATGCGTCCTTGGCATGCATTACTGTGAGTACTTGTTAAACCCGTGGGGAATAGCATACGACAGTCAGATTGCTGACAATTATGAAGATTCGTATTATATTCCGATTAGTCGAATTTTCATCTGGCTCAACAGGCGTATCGAACCCTCTATTAACCAACGAGACCTATTTTTATGTGCTCGAGGCCATTCCGATGCTCTTAGCTATTCTCTCGTTCAACATTATTCATCCGGGGATTGTTTTGATTGGGCCCGAGTCCGAAATGCCCGGGTTCTTTTCTACGTGCATGGGCTTCCCCCGGAAGAGGGAGTTCAAGAAGTTGGACGAGTCTGAGAATGAAGAGATGTTAATATTACGGACGTAAGGACGACATACCTATAATAGTGGGTAGCTTATATTTGAGTAAGGGATATTTTGATATTTCAATGCGATCATGTTCGACAATCTCGGACACCGAAGCACATTGTGTTCACTCGATTTGCGGTAGTTAGTAAGTTCCCATCCATGGTCAGGCCTCCGGATTTCCCCCAATTACGCCCTCCCTCTTTCTAGACGTGGCTTTGGAATTCATCGGTCCTTACTAAAGCACCTCCTTCGACGGAAAACGGAGAATCATAAAAAAGTGACCGGGCATCCTTACCTATTACTGATCGTCGTCTCCAATTCCTCTGGCTTATATGTGCTGTGACCCCTCACATCTTATCCCTACACCCCTCAATATCTGGGAAATATAGTATCCTATCGATATTAAGAAACAGGCGTCTTATTTACGTAGGTGGTGATCCTGAGACAATAACAGAGCAACGAAATTCGTCAAAATGTCGAAGCAGCCTCAGACTGAAGCTTCCCCGCAGCTTTCCCCGGACCTCCCCAAAACTACCACATACCTGACAGGTCACAATGAGGAAGGAAAAGCTAAGGTGCACTCGGCCCGACCAGCAGCTTGGAAGGCATTTGAGGGCGGTACTAGTACGTCCTTGCTAAAAACACATTGTCCCTAGCTTTGTACGATTATTACCCATGAGAACTATCTCATGAAATTCAGAGGGAGATTCGGAAGAAGGGGACCGGAATCCTTCTCTGAGTCTTTCGCACTTAAGTACGTCATATGCTAACGCTTGCCATTTGCAGTGGGATTCAACCAGATCTACACCAACACCTTCCCATCAAACCTCAACGACGACGCCGACGTGAAATTCCACGATGAGATAATCTCAAGCGGGAATCTAGGACTGGCCACCAAAAACGGAGTCGTTTGCAGAATGGTAGATTTCGGACCGGAGTACGAATGTATGATGCACCGAACCAAGTCCCTCGACTTCGGAATCGTCGTCGAGGGTGAAGTCGAGATGAAGTTGGATGATGGATCGATCACACGGATGAAACGCGGCGATATTGCTGTGCAGCGCGCTACGATGCACGCCTGGCGCAACCCGAGCCCGACAAATTGGGCTCGTATGGTCTTTGTCCTGCAGGATACGAAGCCTCTGTTTGTCAATGGCGAGCAGTTTGGCGAGCACTACGGGAGGGAGACTGAAGGGTTGCCGCATAGTGGGAATGACGAGTAACCTTGTAGTTAAGCTTGACACCTAGAGACGCACCTGTCATTCTTCAGGTTTATAAGGATCAATAAAAGCCAAATGTCTATGGCATATTGACTCCAAATGTTTTAAACCTCAGCGGCCGTTGACAGTTTGGTAACAAAGCTATCCCATGACCGCATCGTGTAGTGATAAGTCTGCAATTTTATCTTCGAATTCAAAGTCAATACCAGACAACTTACTTACCTAAGAAGATACTCGTCACTTGAGCTTAAGATAAAGTCGCAGAGTTTCAATGGCAAAAGTGCATGTTGGAAAGAAACACTGCGATCCCACTCCCCAAATCTTACACCTTAGGTAATAAAGCACGAAGCATAAACCCTCCACCTAATTGGTCAATCAATCCTGCCCCACTCCCCTATCGATAAAAAATTTCCCTACTAAACCTGCAAATGGAAGCTACGGGCGGGAGTCGCTGGAAGCTCCAGCCCGCCGCAACGGCTATCGATCAGACCATTCGCCGAAGAACTGGGACTCCAAAAATTTCCAATATTGAATTATCACTACACCACTACTACGCTAACGACCTCGACAAACCTGACGGCTAAGCGGTATACGCCATTACGCCTTGTTCTCTTCTGATAGAGTCCTTCATCTTCTACAGACAGTTTCAATTAGACATAGACGAATATATCCTCGCACATTCCTAAAAAGAGAAAGAAAAGCAAAATCGCAAAATCCATGGCGGCAAACCACACCCCGCGCAGCGTCGCCGACGCTACGCGATTTACATCAAGCACGCCTCACGCCCACGCCAAAGCCGCTTCCCCCTCTTCCTCCTCCTCCAGCTCATCCTCCAAAACCAAATCTTCTCCTGCGTCGCGGCCATCGCAATCGAACCGTCTGCCGCCGGCGGGCATGCCGAGACCCTCCGCGCCGGAGACCATGGAGGAGCGGGTGCGTCGGTTACGAGCCGCGCACCTGGCAGCGAGGAGGCACGAGACGTCGAGGTTTGACCGGGTCGTCAATGTTTCGAGACGGTATTTCGACGCCGCTCACAAGTTTACTATTTTAGGGTTGATTGGGTTCAGTGGTATGTATTCATCTATATCTCCTCTTCCTACTTCTACCCCTCCCTGCTTTCCGCGACCCCCAAACCTATGAATTATATAAAAAGACGATATCCTACTATATACCATTATCAAACTCCCTTACGATTGATATATATAATTGAAATTGAAATTCCATCCCATAACTAACCCACCCGGCCCAAACCCCAGGCCTCGCCCTCTTCGTAACCGTCTACGCCACCGCCGACATGATGGTCCACAACCGCAAGCGGCGCAACGAGTTCTTCGCGCTGCAGCGGCAGCTCAAGTCCGACAGCCTCGAGGCCGCGCGGCTGGCCTACATAACGAACTCCGCGACCCCCGAGCAGATCGCCCTGGTGGAGGAAGCCGAGGCCAAGGCCCGGGATTCCGGTACCAGCCTACCGCCTCTCCTCTCCGCTCCCAGAACCATGTACTCCTCCGGGACAGAGGGGACAACAGCGGCGGCCGAAACTGTGGGAAGAACGGCCTGGGCGGGCGAGTCTTTAAGCGAGAGCAGTCTCTCCGCAGCCGATGAGAAGCCGAAGAGCAAAGGCGTGACTGGGTGGCTGTTCGGCGGGCTAAAGAAGGAAGAGCCCGGGAGTGAGGTGCCGCTGAATTTTGAGGCTGAGGCGAAGTCCGCCAGCTCGGGGTCCGAGTTAAAGGAGAAGGCGAAGACGGCGTTCGAGCAGGAGCGCGAGAATCAAAGGAATGGCGGGCCCTTGGATCAGCTAGGTAAATCGAGTGGCGGCGAGACTAAGAAGTCGAGCTGGTGGTAGAGCGACTCAACTCAACTAGACTTATGGGTGTAGCAGGTATAACGGAAGCATACTATTGCTTCCTTGTGAATACGGGTCTTTTCGATCGGTATAGGGGTGTAAAAATTCGGAGTGGTGAGAACCGCTCGATAGGCGGGCCAACCAATCAGCCCAGAAGAAGGGCTTCAACAGAGATGCGTATATGCGTAGGGCCGCCATAGTGTTCAAATTGTACGACGTATGTGCGATAGGTTTAGCATATACGGCTGGTGATGGTGCGAAGACTGCTGTATCATATCTTAGGTGCCTATCTATATAGTAGAAGGGCGGAGCATCAGATCTGGCGTATTGGGTACTGTGATTAAATACATACTCTACTGATCATCCCACGCATATACGCTTATCAAATTCATGTGATACGTAACATGTGTGCTTTTTGGTTATCTGATGTGTGAGTAAGGTGAGCGGCTATGAAATCTGTTGAGTTCGCAATTCCCGTTGAGTTGTCCGCTGGTTGAATGTTGGTAAACATCTCACATTCAACGCCATCCAATGTTGAATTCCGGTATCTACCTCCACGCCGGACTTCTCCCCAACTTCTCTCCCAGGTATATTCTACTATTAAAATCAAACATTCGCTTTCGAAAACAAAATTCCAAAATGTAAAAGACTTAATTTTATATTTCCCCAATGTCGACCATCAAGTAGGGGTCAAACTATTAATAAGTACCAAAATGTGTTTGAATACACAGCAGTTTTTCACACGCTGGACCGGTCCTCAACTCAGTAAAGCACCCTTGCACGCCAGAAACGCCACCCTTGGCCGTACTCCTAATAGAGTATAATAGACAAATAAAAGCACGAAAAATGATAGAGCGCTGATGAGAGCAAATTCAGATCTTCCACTCCCGATTTTTATTGACCGGGTTATTCTTTTCCCCCTTTCCAGTGAATGCATGAATCCCCTTCCCAGAAATAATGAGCAAATGCAATAACGACCGTGTGCGGTGGGGTATAAGTGTAACGAATGACAATTTTGGGTATGCGAGTAACCGAAAGCAATGTTATCCGAAGGAATGTAAGGAAACTAAAAGCTACGCTGTAGCAGTATAGCGCAGTGTTTGCGTTCCGTGAACGCCTTGACATGCAAATAATAGGAAATCATATGTGCCGTAAGGCTCCTGGACAAGCCGAGTTTTCATCGGTTGCTCTATCATGGTAATAAGGTAATGTATAAAAAAAAAAGTAGGGGAATTCGGAATTCTTTAAAATCTGCCGAGGTCGAACTCCGTATGGTGGGCATCATCCGAGCGAGTCCAGCGATCTTCAAAAGAGGAATCGGGACTCCAGATACGCAAACTCTGACCGGTATCCGGTATGGATTGCATCCCATACATATTCAGCCGCGACGTGGAAGGGCTAAGGACTGGAGATGTAGTCTTATCTTTGCTCCTCACATATTTCGCAAATTTGTGCGATTATCTGATCGTCTTCGGCAGAAACCTCATCCTTTCCATCAAACCAAATATGTAGCCTTTCATCACTTCCATACTAGGAGATGATAATATGGTTGAAATGGCCTGGAATCTTCATGCGGCATTTTTCGCAGTCTGCTCGGTAACCTATACTGAAAGACTTCTTCATGCCGGGTTGTAGAGTCCAGCTGTTAAGGGTGTGTTTGCTGCGCGAATGGCCATATTTTCCTCTTGGCGATGGCGTAGCGGGTGCGGAGGAAGGGGAGGAGCCGGGATCAGCATCCATCATACCAGAATCGTTATCCGTGGTTGGAGGAACAGCCTGGATGTTGGGATGCATCGGCATAGCGTGAGGGTTGGTTGAATGGGGCATATGAGGTAAATAAGGCCGTTGAGGTTGTCGAGAATCCAAAATCATGCCCGGGCTCGTTGGAGTCTCTTCGCCGCCACTTTCACTAATAGGGGACGGGAGACGCCGGTTCTGGACCATGGACCATTCAGCTGAACCCCCTAACGATCGGGGCACCGAGGATTCATCGTGACACGTGGGGAATGGCTGAGCCTCTATTGCCGCAGCATCGTTCGCTGTATGCATCGTCTGATTCATAGGACCCCAATTATTCCCCCTTACTTGCGCAGCAAAGGTACAATGTATAGGCGTAGGCATTCGTCCGGCAATACTCGGATCGGCGAAGTCTGGGTGAGATGGGCCGGTCTGATAACGTTCGGATGAATCGACCATCATATCCATATCTCTATCCACATCCATAGACAAATTTGACTGCTGTCGATATTGCGCATCCTCGGAGTCAGAATCGGTCGGGCTGATAGAAGCGGGAGGAGTTGTTGCTGATGTCGCGCCTGGGAAATCTGGGGCTCCTACCCACTGCTTCTGGTGTGTTGGCGATGTGCGCAGAGGAAGGGACTGAAGACGTTTCTATTCGTAGTAGACAGATTAGTGGTAAGTCGCGATAATATTGTAACGATGTTGCAATATTACAATAATATCGGCGGGCTACAATGGAAAGTGGAACATCATGCACGCATGCATCATCGTTGCTAATACTAACATTGCGGTGTTCAGTGAAGCCTAGAGTTCCGTTCATGGCTTCGCCAATATTGACCTGACCCTCGCCCTCTTCCTCCTCTCTTTGGCGCTTCCGCGAAAGCTCCTGCCACTGAGGCTCAAACATGTTTACGATTAGAGAATAGAGAATAATAGTTACGCCGAATGAGAAAGAAAATGAATAAAGGGAAATGTTCCTGGTTCCTGGTGCCTAGGTCCTAGTACCGGTTATGAGAGAGTATATGACGATAAGAAAATTGATGAAGGGACTTGACGATGTACGTAGTTGGTAATAGCAAGAATTAATTTTTTTTAGAAGGAAGCCAGAAGCCAGAAACCAGACAGAGCAACACGAGGCCGGGGGTAATGGAGCTTAAGGTGGTACGTCAAGCGATGACCACCTTGATCATTTTATGCTAACGGCGTGTCCGAATCCAGGGCTATGGCGGGTTGACTGGGTCGACTGGGTTTCTGGGTTGGCGGGGAATGACGAGGGTGGGAATGAGAATTGACAGAGAGTGAGAGAGCTGGAGAGTTGGGATTTGAGAACTGGAATCTTGGTTCCTTCGGTCGTCGATCAGCCGCTTACGGGATAAAATGGTTGGCTTTGGTTGGCTTTTTCAGTTGGCACTTACAGAAGCTAGGACCACTAAGAGGTACGTACTGTATAGAGTGGTTGGAGCTGGCAGGCACCTTAGCCTTTTTGACTTTTTGACATGCTTTTTTCAACAGGGGAACAGGGGAGAATGGGAACATCCTTTCCTCACGAGTTTACTTTTTGTTAGCTGTTTATTTTTCAGGTGCCTCGGGTACCTCGACTAGCTTAGAGCCAATTCAATCCATCTTTTTTAACTTCCTAACATCTTTTCCAAGGTTTCCAATTCTTCTACATGATGCGCATAAAGCCCATATGAGGTACCCAAAAATGAAAGCAAGAATCTAAAGATCTCAAGTTGACGATGGAAAGAATACCAATTCGCCGGTGGCGGTCCCAGTGTGTGGTCCCAGAGTCCTAGTCCAAGTTCCAGCGCAAGGTCAGTGTGGGGAATACCCTCTTACAAGGGTTTCCTTTGTAATGGATCATCAGAGCACCAGCCCTGCCGATTGGATATCTCTACAAAGCCTCCTTACTGTGCGTAAGCCATCTAGCAGTGTTATGCACGTATTTATTAACAGATTATGCATATAGAAGGTCCACTCCGGTAGCAGAGTGGTACCTTGTGGGACTCCATCAAGGTTCCTTTGACACTTTACTCGACAGCAGGACAGTAACCTTAACTTTAAGACCAAGATAGCTACGTACGTAAAGATTATGTCGGTATATTTAAGCTTAATCATATCTCAAGTTTAATAAATGAATGGCTATTTTAAAATCTAAACCTTCATCGATGTTAAAAATAACTACCTACATCTACCAACATATCGTACTAATCTATAGGTATGTACCCGGTTAGACAATAGATGTCACACGATTACAGTGGTGCAGTACGATTCTGACGCTGAGTAACATGTTAGCAGCAGGTTTCAGATTTGCTTCATAAATTTGCTTCCTAACATATAGCACTACCACAGGGATTCGACGAACAAATAACTGAACAGATATCACAATAGAAAAGTTTCATTTTCGATAATATTGTCTACTCATGCGCCATATTTGACAAAGGTGGCTTTTCTCATCCTCGCCTTGATACGAATCATGAAATCACATCCATGATGTGCGTTGCTGCCAGGAATTCATCCGCTATTTCCACAAAACTTCGTCACCGCAATTCAAACATGCTAATCATGACCCCATTAAGCCTCTATTGGACTTCTGTATCTTGTTTCTCGTAAACCCCTCTTCTATGTCTTAACCCCTGGCTTTGTTTCTTAATGGTAGGCACATATCATATTGACCTACCCCTCATTTTTAAGGTGGTCATTACTAGACATCCATTGTGAACGTAATTGACATTCCATTCCTCCTTCAGGCCAATGGAGACCTCAATGATCTAAGGAATAGTCAAGAGAAATTCCTCGAGTCTATTACTAGTTAATAATACTAATCATAGTCAATTCAGCATGAGACAATTGAGCACACGAGATGAAAATAATTGATTCAGCTTGATGCTGTTCATTCAACTGTACTATTCCTACAAGACGTCATCTCCATCCATCACATACCCAGCAGGATATGTTATTGACATCAATAGCTCCTATGAGGGGGGTTAAAATTTCAATGTCATCAGAATCTAAGTCCCAGAAGACATAATTAACTTAATTATCAATAAGAGGATCGATCTTTAATGATTTCAGACTAAATGAGAGCATGTGAGTTAAGCTACCCTTGTCATCAAAACCCATGCAGGTATTCCCAGACAAAGAGACCCAAATAATATAAAGACACAATCTACTAGGTCCTAGGTAGGTAACAACATATGTTAACAAAGCTTTATCACTTAAATAGCGAACGACAATAATAATTTAGACATTTGAATTGTTTGAAAAGTTTAGTATATTGAACACAACACTACGCTTACCTAAACATAAACAATTAAACATAACTGCGACTAAACACAACTAAACTTAGCGTTCGTGGTTCAACAGAATCCTACCAAGCTCTACACTCAAACCCCTATTCCCCTACCTCAATCACCTATTCGTCCTACAAACTGGCTACGGCATTGTTAATCCCCACTGCAACAGCAACGGTGACCTCTTCAAGGAACATCATGACCTGAAGAAGTCGCTTAATGACGTAAAAGAGTAAAGCCAGTTTGATGACGAAGAGAATAAGTGAGAGGCATAAATAGAAGATAGGAGGGAGAACAATGAGAGTGAGGGCGGAGAAGAATAGTACGAAATTCATCATGTCGATGCAGTTGAATACCTACGGTTGGATATTTGGTGTTGTGTGTAGGTAGTTATGTGTTTATGTGTGTGGTTGAAGAATTGATCATCTTTGGTGCAGTCCACTTGCCTCTTTATACCTCATCAAAACTCTATACCGTTGTTGAATAGAATTGTATATCATTAAACAACACCTCTGTCCAGGAATAATGGTTGTTTATGATGCCATTAAGGGGATGAGCTGCATCGCTGTCTTTGTTCTTATCTTCTTTGTATAACAAAAGAGCGATCGTGAAAACCTCATGAATCGCCTTGTCATACTCCTGGATATACTGTTTGCTGGCTGGGCTATTGATATGAAAATATGCAGTTCGTTTTGGAAAGATGCTAATATTAGCTTCCGAGGATGTGAAGAGTACGATGTCTACTAAGCTTTACCGAGGAGAGAACCCTCCGACATGATCATACTTCAAAAGAAAAGGGGTCGCCTTGGTCAATCACTTATTATTCTTTGAATAGATAGGTACTCCTAAGTTGGAAGGAGTTGTCGACTATTATACCAACACTGTATAGATCGATGTGTCTAGCTAGGTACCTAGTTTAATAGTGTTTGTGATACATGGTCGTATTACCCTTAAAAATATCCAAGGGGAACTGATCGGCAATTGCTTGGTATCCGGCAACATTAGGGTGCAAATGATCACCTCCATCGTACTGAGCAGCCAAGTTAGCCGCATTTGAGGGATTAGCCACGATCTTAGCGAAATCAATCGTCGCTTCAAAGCTACCATCTCCGCTACCTAGAATCCACTTGTTGACCGACTGCCTGGTTTGGTCCCTAGTCGGGTTGCTATAGCTCTGTCCACTTCCGCCGAACGGTGTGATCGTTGCCCCGAACACTGTTATCCCGGCCGCCTTGGCATCCGTGGCGATGGTCTTGAAGGATGACTCGAGACTGGTTCCGATACGTGATTGCGTTCCCGAATCCGTGGATCCGCCACCGATGTCGTTTACTCCCTCGAAGATGAGGGCATACTTGACGCCGGCGGTTGTAAGAAGATCTCGTTTATATCGCTGCATAAGAGGTGGGCCAAGACCACCAGAAAGTACAGTGTTACCACCTGCTGCTTGGTTACACACAGCAATGTCAGTGATTCCTTCTTTTTGCATCCTCGCTAGAAGCAGATCGGGCCATCTATGATTTGTTAGTAAGTATATTATTTGTAGTGTAGATTCTACTCATACCGGTTATTAGCGTTATCAGTACTTCCACGCCCATCCGTAATGCTGTCACCAAGAATCACCAAAGCCGCAGTCGTCTTCGGAGCCCACGCCTCTACGGCGGTAAGGAAGTACCAGTGTGCCGTACTTGCTCCTGTGACGGTCGAGGCATTCGCATGATTTCCTTGTTGCATGAACGAAGTGGTTCGGCTTCCCGGATGTCCAGTGATGCTGCTCCCGGACTGACCAGGCTGCGAATACAAACTAACTGTAATCGTGCCCTGAGGCTCAACTTTGAAATCGACCGGATCCGAGTAAGCAACTTGACCTCTGGGTACTGTGACTGAAGCGGATCCATTGAAAGTGAGAGCTTTCAGCGTCGCCGTATCGATGCCATTAACACCAGTTTTCCCATCCGTTGGAATGGCTACGGAGGCTTCGGTGATGGGAAGGTCACTGCCACCAAAGGTGTTAGAAATCTGGAAACGGAGTCTCTCCGCACCAATAGACAAGTGAAGCGTTTGGCGAAGAGTAGCGTCTTTGAATGCGGCCGAACCAGACTAATTGACAATTAGATCGCTAATCCACAAGCTACCGAATATGGGCACAACATACAAATGGAGAGGGAGGCATGTTATTGGGTTCCACTAGCTGTGGCATTGATACCCATGTTGCTACCCAATGCGAATCTTCCTCCTGGCGCTCGACATGGCAAGTAGGACGTGCATTAGCGAATAAACTCCACCATAGTAGCCATACTGTTATAATGGAAGACCTTAAGCTGAGGCTTCTCAGTGTGTTCAACGATATAGAGGCCATGATGGTGATAACTGGCATAGAGAGAGATGCCAAGGCATGGAGAAGGGCTCCATGGCGGCGAGTTGGAGCTTTATTCTCACGAAATGCACCTTAGACCTCGGGTTAAGGTGACGGATAATATATCTCCGCAGCCATTTTGCCCTGTTGGAGTCTTGCAATTTAGCCGTAAGGCTGGTTCCTGAATGCTCAATTTGAGACGGCATAGCCTTATTTGACAGACACGGGGAAGAATTATGAAATGGGGCTGAAGTCAAAAGCGGATATAAGGTGATATCTAATACACAGGAAAGAATAAACCCGATTGATACGCATAAGTAATTCATACAATGAAGAGATATTGTATGTAGTGTGTATATGGTGAGATAGGTCTCGGCGACTGTCCGAAGCCGTAGATGTGACTCCACCTTACCGATCTAAGGATCTAGAAACTTGCCTATATTACTCGCAATTAAGCCATTGTCTCAGTTGGATCTTTTATATGCTTATATAAAGATGTCAACAGAAAGATGAGGGATCAATGTGAGATGCCACTTAGTAAGAATATAATCCTATTTCTTGCTTCCTATAAGATGATTTAAGCTTCGTAGATGAGACCGTGAGACAAGGATAGTTCCGTAAAACCTGGGATGACCAGTAAAATAACGGTAAAACTCCACGGGGGCAGGGACCTTGATTGGGGCGGTGTGTAAAGTTTGGAAATCATTGGTGCATTTCCAATGCGTCGTCTATCTTACGATGACGACGTGAGTAGGATATTGAGAGCATGTGGTTGGTGGTGAGGTAGAAAAGAGATGTATTGAAGACTGAGGGGAAAAAGTTTTCGGAATGGAGAATTAAAATTGGGAGGTACTGAAGAGGATTAGCATCAGCCAATGCCTAATTGGGTCAGGTCGCGAGGTACGTACCTCTCGCGCCCCTCCATCGAATTCACAACCCCACCAAGCCCACCAAGCCCGTCTTCGCAACCTGCTCCGCTAGTACGGGCCTATACGGGCTAGATTTTACACCCCTCAACCTATCAGAGTCATCATAGTTGCTGCTAAGTAGTAACCACCAGCTAAACTAACCAGACTTTAAGTAACCATCTCTTTGACATTGTTCTACCTCGTACTTCTCATACGACTCTCATTGTAATCATCTACATATAAATTCTCTTACAGCAGTCAATTGACATATTTTGGGTTGCTTTGATGCTCCCTACACCATTACATTAGGATCTGAAGGATTTGAGAACCAAAAAGTAAGATACCGGAATCGGGAACCAAAGAATTGACGACTAGGGGTCAAGGGAAAAAAAGAGATACAAACTCGTCTCCTTTAAATTTTTTTTCCCTTCAACCGAGTCTGACTCACCTTGAGATCGCTTTGCCATAGGAACAACGGCTCTTTCACACCGGATCCTCAAGCACTTATCCGTTGCTCGGGTCGTCCGAAGTAACAAACAACGGTTGCTGTGCTTCTCAACCCCTAGGCATTTGAATTCACTTATTCGACAACCAATCGCTACCAATCCGTTTCGTCTATTCACCACGATGCCAGGAGTAGACATGGCGCCTCTCGTGGCTGACGATATGAGAGGTACGTAAGATAGCAAACATCAATTTCTCATCTTACTCGGTTCTTGTCGACAATCGAGTCACTATTTTAACTGTCAACAATGAGTGACTCCATCTCTTATGTTACTCGAGATCCTTCGTCCTCCCTTCAGTCCTACATAAACCCACCTACTCAAGCAACATCGTATCACAAAGAAAACAATCTCAAACAGGAACAAGATGCTGATGTGTCTCGAAACCGCAGTCCTGGGTCAGGACCCTCTCATCCCGCCGGCACTGCTCATATCTGAGATCCCAATGACCGATGCCTCTTTGCAGACAGTGGTTAAGGGCCGAAGAGATGCTGTTGCCATCATAATGGGTCGCAGTGATCGTCTCTTGGTCGTGGTTGGTCCTTGCTCAATTCACGATCCGACCGTTGCCCATGAGTACGCTCAACGTCTAAAGGGTCTCTCCGAGAAGTTATCGGATGACCTATGCATTATCATGCGCGCTTACTTAGAGAAGCCGCGGACTACCGTCGGCTGGAAGGGCCTTATCAACGACCCTGATATCGACAACAGTTTCAAGATCAACAAGGGCCTCCGTATATCACGACAGATGTTCGGCGACCTAACCAATGCCGGCATGCCCATCGCCAGCGAGATGCTAGACACTATCTCCCCCCAATTCCTCGCAGACTTCATCTCCGTTGGCGCCATTGGTGCTCGCACCACAGAATCGCAGCTACATCGTGAGCTCGCATCTGGTCTCTCTTTCCCAATTGGCTTCAAGAACGGCACCGATGGAAACCTCAACGTTGCTATTGACGCCATAGGAGCGGCGGCCTCTAAGCATCACTTCATGGGTGTAACTAAGCAGGGTCTGGCTGCCATCACGAGAACCAAGGGGAATGAGCATGGCTTCGTCATTTTGAGAGGAGGCAGCAAGGGCACTAACTACGACAAGGACAGCATTCAAGCTGCCAAGGAAACCTTGATTAAGAAGGGACAGAAGCTAGCCATCATGGTTGATTGCTCTCACGGTAAGTTACGCTTTATCACATGACACGCCTGAGAGTAAGCTAATAACGGGTCAGGTAACTCGAACAAGGACCACCGGAACCAACCCAAGGTTGCCAAGGTCATCGGTGACCAACTCAAGGAGGGAGAGAAGGCTATTATCGGTGTCATGATCGAGTCCAACATCAACGAGGGCAACCAGAAGGTTCCCGCCGAGGGTCCCTCCGGATTGAAGAAGGGTGTGAGCATCACTGACGCCTGTATCGATTGGGAAAAGACGGTCGAGGTCCTCGAGGAGCTAGCAGCTGCGGTCCGTGCTCGCCGAGCCAAGAACGGAGCCCCGAATAGCAACGGCCAAGAACCCAAGGCCACTCTCTTGGAAGAGGAATAAATAGTTGGAAGGGGTAAAGTTGGTGGTATTTGCCAACTTTGGCCAAGTGGATAGGTGGATAATTGGCGTCCATTTCTGAATGAAGGCAGTTAATGAGAACAAAAGTGACAAAAAGCATTTTGGGAGGGTAGACTGTCGTAGGTGCATGATATCTGAGATTCGTCAGTTGAGCAACGATCTTGGGAATTTGATCGGGGGAAACCAAAAAAAGGCATCAGGCGTTTGGTTATAAAACCCTTATAGGCTACTATAAAATTTCAGACGAATGCATGATTTCTCCTTGTTCCTTTCAGACCAGCTCCGTTTTTATATGCACACCTGGATATCAGGGCCTGATTGTTCTAGTAATGTATAATATGGGCAAAGTATACGATAATCATAGTATCATAGTATATCGCCTCTCCCTTACATCCCAAACGCCATTTTCAACGCCAAACCCTCGACATTCGAACTGAATCCACCATATTCTACGTCCCATCCCGCCCAACAGGCATATACACCCCCCTATCCTGCCCTCTCCCCCCTCCTCCCGCACCACCCAACCCTAACGCAGCCCCCTTCTTCCCCTCCCGCAACTCGATGACCCTCCTCGCAGCCGCCCAGCCTAGCAAGCCGGTGGTGCCGAGAATGAACCCCCACACGATAATCTGGTCCTTGCGGCTGTCGCGCTGGAAGCACATCGCCACCACGTCGTTCTCCTCCGCATCCTTGCAGATGGGCAGGTGTTGTGAGAGGCAGAAGGCGCGTGTGCATTGCGTGCAGGAGGCCGAGGCGGCGCGTTTCTCGAGGTTGCTATTTTCATTCTCGTTTGGGTTGTCGAAGAGAGGGGAAGGAGAGCGGGAGAGCAGGGCTTGAGAGGAGGGAGGAGGGGTGGTTGGACTGGATTCGGAGTTGGGGTTTGGCTTGGGCTTTGCGTTCTCGAAGGTGTCGGGGTTGTTGCCTTGGGGCCCGAGTTGGATGAGCGTGCTGTTCTTGAAGCAGGTGCATTTACAGAATGTTGGGGCGGCTGTTGATGGTTAGCTTTTTGTTTGGGATACCGGATGACAGAGATGATAGTCCTGGGCTATCAATGGATAGGAGTGGGAATGGAAGGGGCGCATAGGTAGGGTTAGGAAGCTTACAAGCTGCGGCGACGTAAGAGACGAAGACTCCTATTAGGAGTAGAAAGAGCTGAAGTCGCATCATGTCGCTATCGGTAAATGGCCATGTATCATCTGTCGCGACGGACGAAATTGATTTTATATTACATAGGGGGTAATGTTAGACTCTAGTCACCAGGATTAAAGAAATGATTTCCTATAAGATCGTCGTATGCTGTGCATATGTTGGTAGATGATTGAAGCTTCAATTGTCAATTCGAATGACGAGGCCCTCGATACGATATGCACGGCGATCCGATAAGGTACGTACCGCCCTAGCGTCCATCAGCCCCCCGTGGCTGGAGACAATACCCCCACAATTTAGCTTGGCGCAGGTGACCCCTGTGGATTACCTAACCATGAAAAAAGTTCGTACTTTTCAATATCGAGCTCCAGAATATTGCGACACCAACACAACTTGATTTCCACCTTCGCGGAAGTCAATTAGCCACAATGCGACGAATAACACGATTGCGACGGCCATCCGGCCTGTCCGCCAAAATCACCCACTCCTCAATCGCACCTCTAGTCGGACAATCCCCATCTGCACCCTCTCACACCCTCTCAACTTCATCACCCCGCAGACCCATCCCAGCAACAGCAGTAGCAGGTCTTCAAAGCCCAGCCCTCACCCGTCTCTACTCAACCGAGAAACAACAACCTCCCAACTCACAGGATCCCAACCCAAACACCGAGATCGAACAACCCAAATCCCCAATCGAAGAAGTCCCAAAGGCAGAAGAACCAAATGTAGAAGTCCCAACGGCAGAACCCCAAGTCCTAGCCCCCCCAACCCCCGAAGAGCCGCAATGGACGACCTTCAAACCCCCACCCCGCCGCCGCGTATACACCGAGCGCGCGGACAAAGTCTCCGACACATCATACAAGCCCGCGGTGACGGACGCCGGCCTCGAAGTCGTCGGCGGCACGGAGCGCTGGTGGGAGACGCGCAAGCACTGGCCTAAATCCGCGGATTTCGTCGGGTTCCGCCCGCGCGAGAGGGCGCGGGATCCCGCTATCTTGGAAGCTGCGGTACGGAGGGCCGTGGTGGAGGCTTTTGTGTTGAGGCAGGCTGGACGGGAGGATGCGTTGGTGACGAAGTGGCCGGTTGGGGGGGTGGAGGAGTTGAGGAGGGTGTTGGGTGTGCAGGTTGCTGTTGCGGCTGATGGTGGGGTGGCTTTGGAGGGGGGTGTGCAAGCGGTTTTGGAGGCGTTGGAGGGGGAGGTAGGTGATGATATTGCGAAGAGGCCGGCGCTTAAGGTTGCGGAGATTGAGGAGTTTAGGGGGGCTTGGGGGAAGGAGTGGAAGGGTGTTTCGCTTGCTGAACCGCGGATTCGGTTCGCTGTAAGTTGTCTCCTCTTGTTTCCAGATACGAGGATATCGGACTAACGCATATAACTACTAGGTCACGAAGCGAATCTTCCAACTTACCGGTCATCTAGTCCAAGACTTCCAACTCTCGGGTGTCAACAGCGTCCAGACGCTCCTACACGTCGTCCAAAAGCCGCCTAAGCCGAAGACGCTGACGCAAGAGATCCAAGAAAAACGCCAAGATCTGGTGCAGATGCCAAACGTGTCCATAGCTACGAAGCGCATCACGCGCGGCGACCAGGCGAAGGCGGTCGGGAGGTACAAGCTCATTGAGGAGGAGTACAAGAAGAGAGAACTGCCTCTCCTCGGTCACGGAGGCGCCCCCAAGAACACGGAGGTTGTCAGGTTGATGGGCGACGTCTAGTCTGACTAGTACTTACATAGTACGAGGACGAGGGGTCTGCCTAGGTGCCTTTGTATATTACATGAACATGGACGTTTCTATACGCCTGTAGATTTAGAACAATGGCATGGCTATGTCGTAGCCTATCAATTCGGGTATGGTCGTGTGAATTGTTATATCTCTTTGCTTGCTATTGATTGCGGGTGAAATGAAATAAGTCAATGCACCAAGCTACTGGCCCGGCTATGGGTATGGATAGCACCACGTTGGCGTTGCAAGTATCTGACATCGGTCCATAAATGCTATCGCGTTACCGTTACTATGACTAATGTCAAATGTCTGTTGCATCCATCATCTTCTTCAGAGATTCCTCCCTCGCTGCATTCAATTTTCCGTAGATCTCTACGATGTCCTTGACCATCGTAATGACCTCTTCTTTCCTCTCCCTGTAATTCGTGGCATCCTCGAAATCGTCGATGTACATTGACTTCTTCCTCGAAGTAGTTCAACTCTTCGTTTGCGTTTGTTTCAAGTGTTAGAAGTCGCATGTCACGGATGGCAGATGGCTTCGGCGGAAATCATTGGTAGAAAATGTGAAATTGTTATTCTAACTGTTATTCTGATTGTTATTCTGATTGTTATTCTTAGGAATCTTCTAACTAAGTTATGAGTGCGATATTTCTCATGAATAAGCCACCAAGTAATAGGTTTAAGGCTACTGCCTCTTCGTTTCTTCCTCCTCTTCCTTTGAATGACGCCATAACTCCGCAAAACGCGGCTAGCCATAGACTCGTAGCTGGCGCTGTCATATCTTCCCTTCTTCCTGTCACGACCACTCCCCTGTTGAGGTTGTCACCCTCGACTACAGAACCTTTTTTCCTCGCTTTGATCCATTATCCGCTATTGTTCTTTAAGCAAGCGACCACCCACCCAACCTGAACTGGGTTGGCCGCGTTAAAAAGTAGAATTGTCGAGGTAGGGATTCCCCTTAACCTCATCCTCGCTACCAAGGTTATATTCCCTCTTTTATGAGGCTATCATGCTCTTTAGTGTATGTATATTACAAATTGTCGCAACGCAAGTTATGTCGTCGATAATGCGGTAGTTTCCTCGCAAGTACGGCGTCGTTTGGGCTTTAAACCCCCATAGCTTAGTGGATGAGTACGCTTTCTTCCGGCGCTACTTTGCAAAGCTTGCAGCGCCGCTCTCGTGATGCGAGTGAGATGGTAGTACTGATCGAAGTAGATCGGCGATAGAATTAAGTTAATTGCATCCCGCAAAGAAAATGAACAGCGGCCTGGGTAGTCGGAGTCGAGTCGGAGTCCGACTCGCACACGTGACCTCAGCCAGGTAACTAGCCACCACCACCAGCCGCAATCTCCCTGGTAGCCATGATTAAAGGTGGCGACCATGTACCAGAGTACTCATAGATCCCGTAAATAGCAGAGCTTCTTGACGGTATAGTAACGAAGATGTCGAAGTATCACCTCCTAGCCGACCAACGAAAAGAACGCGATGACGTCTTCGCCACCCTAAGAGCGACAACGTCCTTGCATGCGCGAGCGGCATCACCGCGGCATATCTTCCAGGATAAATAACTCGACTCTCCGGCTAGATGTGCCGTGGATGTGGGCACGAAGGCTGGTCGTCTACGGGTGACCAGTGTTGTGTCTACGGGAAGGGTGCTCCCGACCGTAGATTGAGCAGGGGTAGGGGTAGAAAATAGGTGATACTTCACCTCAGCACGACCCCGTGCGCTGGCCGGTGAATCGCGTGGCCTCTTGTAAACCGGAGCGGTGCCCGTGCTCGTCTCGTTCAAGTGTTTATAAAAGGTGACAATTGAACTTGTGTTAGAGGATCGACAAAGACAGTGTTAAGTCGACCGGATACCTGGACAATAATATGGAAAAGGCCGACATGGTTTCTGCGGTGTTAGCCCTAATTTCAGGGGAAACATTAAAGAATTGGTTGTAGACTGCTCCGGGTTAGATTCGGAAACCAAGGAGCATCATCGCCAAGCACGCCGCCAACATGTATAGCGTGGCTGTGTCCTCAAGACTCTATTCTTGGTCTCGGGTACTTAGTACCACGTGTTGTTATTGATATTCATGTTAGTAATGTCCCCATTCCAGCCATCTCCCTTACTTGACTGATCAAAGTGGCGAGTCCGCCCAAGACTTCATGTTAGGTTGCTCAGGTTAGAAAATTAATACGCCTTAAGACGTGACCACGTCCCAAAGTAGGAATTGAGGCCGGTGCTCGACTCGCCGCCCTCGTTGCTGATCTCGATAATGTCAACCAGGAACTATGCCACCTCGATCGTTCCCGCAAATCAAGTTCTTCCTCGTCGCAATTCAAGATAAATCTGCGGACTTAAAAAACGGGGCCTGTTAGGGTTAAGAGGTTGCCCGATCTGAAGAGCTCTACTCGTTGGTCATTGCCTGAAAGTAATCGAGGCATCCGCCAATCGACCGATATTGGCTGGGGTGGAATCTAGAAGGAACAGGATGCTCGGCGTTGCTGTCCCATTCTCCACCCCCACCGACGTGAAGTAGCAATAGCGACCAGGTCACTTCCCCAGCCCCATCACCGACAGTCATCGTGGCTGGGTCGACGTCTAAGGATACATGAGAGAGTAGAATCGTCCTTATCCAACGACACGGTATCGGAATTTGCCGCTCCATTATCAACCCGCTTCATGGTTGATAATTTGGTCGATGCATTCTGATAATTGAGAATGGCTTTGGGAAGTCTTGGATGCGAAAGGAGTTGAAATTTAGTCCTTCCGTGAGGCGCCGATATATTAGCGAAACCGAGTTAGTAGGAAGCACCGCACATTATCTGTGCTTCCTATGCTTCATGAATAGGAAAAGGTAGGTAGTGAATGTACCGCGCTCCGTACATGAGTTGTGGCTGAGAAAGAGACCGTCTCTCATACGATAATCTCCGACAGCCCAGGAGACAGTGAGTCGAGCGGCAGGCACTCAAACTCGGATACAGGCTTAATTATTGCCTGAATAATAGAGGTCGTCCTTTAAAGACGCACTCCGTTAGCTATTAGTTTCCGCCAAATTTTGCTGCGGACACAGTAATAAGTGCATGTCCAATTGCCTGTGTTATCAGGAGTACGAGGACACGCTGGCATGGGGAATAGGTTACTTTCCAGGAAGGCGACGGGCATAGCTCGGAGAGTGTGGAGTACACTCCCTCCCTCCTGGCGACGGAATATAAAATGTCGCTTGAATTCAGGTGTTGGCAATATGCGAGCCCTAACCCGACATGATCCAGCACGACGGAGCTAAGGTGTGAATCCAGGCTTTCCGGCTCCAGCCCACCTTGATCGTCAAGCCACTGCCGAACATCCCTTGCGGTGTTGCCATATTAGTATTATTGTCATCTACCGTGGTAATACTCGCGGCAAGTGTTGTTGTTGTCGATCGCCGAAGGGGTCGTGCCCGAGACTCCAGAGAGGCCACACTGCCTTATTATTAGTTGAGTTAGTGGCGAGTCCCTGAGAGTGGGAACGTAAGTGCATCTGGGCAATTAGGCCCTTATGATTTCTTATATCTTGCATTCGGGCTCGAGGGTTGTTGAGTGGGGGACGATTTAGTCGATTTAGTATGCTGCCATACTCTTCGTCGTCTTAGTCGCAGGAATGCTGCAGATGGCCAGCCATCAATGCAGCACTCGAATGCCTTGGTCTTGTTAATCGTGAATATTCTCGACAAAGTCGCGGATTCCTTCCACGTCTCATTGATGGGGCGTGAAATCGTGAAATGGTCGAGGATCAGGTTCAACAGTTGGAATCCGGCAGGTCGTGCTTGGTGGACTGGCTTGACTGCGTAGCCAGCCCTTCGAAGTTTCCTTGAATAAACTCAACGGAGAGACCAGGAGGTGTAGGGCATTGGAGATTCAAGGCCTGACCAGATAGTTGGTGTATGCCTCGCCAGCCCCGACTTGAGGAATTGGGAGCCGACCAGATAGTTGCCGGGGATTCCTCTGGAAAGACATCAAGGCCCAAACAAAGACCTTCGCCACCTAGTTGGCGAAGGTTAGAACTTATCCTCGCCGCAATGTACCATGTGGAAGGTCATCCTGCATGGCAAGAGTGTGGTGATGAATGAGAAAGGGTAGGAGTAGCTTAAGGCTTAGGTTCCTATGAATAGGACTTGCCTCGGAATATGCTGGCGCTCCAGGTGAGCAGTACCTTATGTCGGACTGGGACCTGAGCGGGTTCGGTCGACGGCGGCTACCCGCCCGACCCATCGACGACGAGGCTCCGGTGGTTATTCCACCTGCCCCATGATGCGTCATGTGGTGAGCGTCGCTCGATCCGCCCAGTGCATGTTGATGATGCATGCCGCAACCCGAAACTGCTGGTCATTTCTTGACCAGTTGTCGGCGAGTTATTAATCACCGGTATTAGATGTTGTTATTTCTTAGGATATTAGCTGTTGACTTTATCGGTCGGCCGACAACCAACAAGCAAGTATCTGGTGGATTTCCCACGGACGAGCAATACTTGACAATGTCGGTCTTATGTGTCGTTCGGCGTCTCGTTAGGTCGGTCGTTGTCTCTCACTTACATGAAGGAGAGCTCATACGGTCGGGAGCATTCAATTCGGCGTTTATGGCCGTTATTTAGCTCGCGTTCCTATACTGGTTAGCATCGCCATATCTGAGGTGTTTCGCATCTCCTTACCTGCGCCGTTGGGCTTATGTTGAGGGGAGTGTTAACTTGGATGTTGACGGGCCAGCCGCCATGTTACGGAAGAGTTCCACGATCTCCTTGGTAGATGCCTGTAACATCCTCTAACCAGGATGTTGGGGTATCTGTGGTCCGAAGGAAAACCAGCGGCTCATGCGGCGTATTCGTAGTCCCTGGAAGACTCTTCGGGATAGAGCCACCTATAGTACTCCGCTACGACGCCGAAATATGATCGGGGTTAAGATCGTCTGCGACTATAGGGAGATAATAGGACCTGGTTTGTGTCGACAACTAGAAATCATGGGTCAGTTGAGTAACAATCAAGGGGGATTCTGGACTTACATTATAAACACCCTATCATGGACAGATAATCCATGTAAGGTTTTCCAGTTGTAATTAAAGAATGTCTGTCGAAGGGGTCAGGAGTCTGGCTAAAGGGTGGTGTAGAGCATACTAACTTGGAGAGTGGCAACGCCTGGATGTACGTCGTCTTGAGGACATGAGCCTCTGTGCTCTCCTCGGAAAGCTGTTATTACTGAGGGATAACTCAATGCCTAACAAGAGGATATTAGTTCTAGCTTCTCGGAGGTGTTGTGATCAAGAGGCTGACCAGCTAGACAGGAAATCCTGGCGAGTTGAGGATCTCGTCGGAGATGAATATGATGTCAAAGACAATAAGGTGGTTGATGATAGCGCAGACCTGTTGGGAAAACCGTGGAACTCTCGTCTCCGTTAAACAAAGACGCGGTCTTAGTAGGGAGGGAGAGGGGAAAGGGGGAATAGATTCGATAGAGAAGGTGGATGATGGAGTAGGTATCTTCGTGGTCGAGTACGAGCTGATCTCGTTCATCGATGACTTCCCCTAAGTCTCGACCATCGTTAAGGTGTATGTCGCTACCTAGGTATGTAAGTATAATGTGAGAGCGTTCGCCACGAGAATGCATTTAAGCCCATCATGGATATTCCCCATCTCTGTATCACAATCGAGAAAGGCTCTTCCCATTAAGGGCTGTTTGTACTCTCAAGTTAGAACGTCTTGCCCGAAGCTATGGGGTAGATGATCATTTCGAAGAAGGGGGAAACGAAGGGAGGAGACACAACAGGATCAGGGGATAGAAACTTACTTTGTTCCACAGACGCCCATGACGATAAATTACCAATTATATATCGCCGATTAATAGAAACACTTTTGTGTCTGGTCATAGGGGAGAACTCTGTATTCCTGTGTCGTCAGCATGCTGCCGCCATTGGCCACGATGCAAACTAACTACGTACCTGGAGCAGTCCTTCGCACAGCGACACCCTGAAGGGGGTACAGCGACGCTCGACCGACCGTAGGGAGTATAGGTGAGGGTTATGCTAATACGGTCTGGTTAGCGATCAAAGGGACCTAGGGATAATGGCGGTCCCTTCGCTCGGTCGGACATACTTACTGCATTAATGGAGCACCCCCGAGAAGAGCGACCGGTAATGGGTATTGTATACCCAGACCCGGCGACCGGGGGAATTAGAATGGTTAAGACATAAGCAGAAGAGGGGAAACAGAAGTAGAAATTAAATTAGGTAGAAGGCATCGTTAACCTTGTAGAGAGGCTTCATTGCTGATTTAGGCAACGAACAGAGCTAGTTAAGAGAGCAAGATGTCTTAGAAAAATAAAATAAAAAAATAAAATGAGGTAGGAAATATTGTAGGCAAGACGAAGCCCACAAGAAGAAACATTAGAAGGTAATGCGGTTGGGAGTAAGGAAGAAAATAGAAGTAGGGTATCTCTAAGTGAGAGAGTGTAGGAAGGTTATTTAATAGTTATGTTAGTTAGGTATGTTAAAGAGTGAAGAGGAAGAGAAGGGAGAGAATAGGTTTCCTGCTTGAGTTGGAGAAGAAGAAGAAGAAAGAAAGAAATTTCCTGTGGCCCCCAGGATGGTGTCAAATAGAAAAGTTTTCTCTGAGAAAATAATAAAAGGACAGGTATGAGCTAATGGAATTCAACGGATGAAACAAGCACTTGAGAGTCTAGAGGTACCTCGAGAAGTATAAGCGGAGATCTATTGGACACTGGTTGGTGCAGGAAGCTTATTTTCCTACAGGCCAGTCTTAGATACCTTCAGTACCTAGGACAGATGAGTTTGTTATTTGTCACTCTTGCCTTCTACTCCTAAGCCACCTTCATCAGATAAAAGCTCTTTCACCAACAAACCCTGCGTGATGATGTCGTGGACCCGCCTGTAACGGTCATGCGTGGCAGGTGCCTGATAGGTACGTGACAGATGCGTCTATACAGCGTACTAACTATAGAGTATTCTCCGTAATATATGCGAGTATCAGTCGTTAACTAAGTACCTACTAGGTAGCCCCTCCCACCACTGTGAAACATCTATAGGTGTGAGAAAGGAAACATGAGATGGCTGAACATTCTAGACCACTGAGCAGCACAAACTTGAGAACAGATCAAAGTCTTTTTTGATAATATTTGCGTACATAGTAAGTATCTCTCCTCAACAATAACGGAGCAATCTACTGGCTAACCACATAAAGGCAATGCTTGGGTACTAGAGGGGATACTTAGGCAGGTACCTAAAGTGGCCAGTGATGCCAGAAGATTCTGCTGACCTAAAAACGATGTAATGAAGGATCGAATTTTTGACTCAACAACTTTAAATTATTTTATTCTACACAGTCCTGCGGGATACATGTAGAACTCTAGGGCCAGAGAGCATCGTACAGAACTACCTGCTCAGGTACCTAGGGATTTGCTAGGTATAGTACATTGTTCAACAGCTAAGACTGACTGATTCCAGGGCCAATACTTGCGTGTTTGTGGCCTTGGGGTTTCAATGGTCAAGTGATATTAGCAGTTAGCGGGAACATATTATTCCCCTCAAGCTTCTTTGGCGCTCCTAGTATCGGAGGGCTTGGCTTTTGAATTTATTAGCGATTGACTTTCATAATATCAGGTAGTTTGCAGGTACTACTAGGTGGTCCTAGTTATACCTAGGTAATGTAGGTATTGTAATACTGGGTGATTAAGAAATTTATGCCCTCTAAAACTGTGCTATGGGGCAGATATAGTTAGGCAGGTAGGCGTGTACTATCTACGAATTATCTCTCACTTCAAGTAATAATACATAGAACGATACTCATAACCTGGTTCTGCTTCAAGAGTATGAATTCATGGTATTAATACAAATGTATTACCGCAAAGGGGAAAAAATACAGGCTTGGTTCACTTCTATTTGTACTAGGTACTAGTATTACTGATAAATAGCGCTGAAAGCTGCCCAGGTGGTTCTAATTTTCAAGTACCTCTTCTGGATTGATGAACCCTAAACTCCATCACAAATCCATTCAAATATCTACTTACCTAGGTACTTATCTACCTGTATTATAAGTGACCCTGCATGATATCTTATTTGGATATTAGGAAGAAATCTATCCAGACGTCTTATAGGCGCTATGAATCTCCGAGGAAAGAGCAAGTCACACTTACGTTAGTGATTCGACGCAATTGCCAACATTAGAACGAGATTTGTGGTTTTGAAATATATATGTAGACGCTAAACCTATGTAGACCTAAATTATTCCTCTTTGAAACACAGTATATTTTCCGATAACGAGTCTCATATATAAGCTAAGTGCAATGTATGCATTGGTTGACTTCTATAAAATGTGTTAATACATGACATGCCTGGAAGCGAAATTATTGTAGGCGTTGATAGAAAAATTGTTTTTGGCCTCTTTAAATAAATCGCTGGGAAATAGAGGAAATATCTACCTCTAATTTATTAAACGGCATGTATCCAAGTATTATATATAACTACCTGCCTACATGCCTACCCAGATCGATAATGAGTTCGTGTTCAGGGATTTTGAAGTTTTATTGAAATTTTGCCATATTGAATGGCGCCTCCTATTAATTGCTGCCAAGCCGGCAACCCCTTTTCCAATTCAGCACAACAAATGGCAAATGGAATAATCCGCCCAATTGTAAAAACGTATCATTATTACGATTACTCTATTTATTCATTGACACCGTCTTAGTGTCCATTAACAATGGCATATTCGAAAGTGCTGTGCTCAAATGATTGCGAATAGTGACGTGGATTAGTAAGGGGAATATGGGTCATGGTTTCCTTATGCTAACCTTGGAAGGTTTCGGCCCTATAAATCGGGAAGTTTAACCTGACTACAGAACCCTATTTCTACTTATTCATGGCTAGTAAGAAATTCAATATGAATATACTCGAGTATCTAAATAGGGGCACAAACAGTATCATGTGATTAGTCAGCATGGTGTTGTGTGGTGGGGGTTAAAGCTGGACGTTGTGATGAACCCCAATATTGATGTGCACTAGGTACGGATGCTGTCCAAAAAGAACTTCTATATCTTTATACTAACAAACCTCATGGATAACACGTTTCTAAGCCAACCTTAGACATGGCGTTCCTTGTACCGACACAGGAATCTTGTCTACCTACTAGGTAAAGGTGAGCAATCCAATAATCACCCTTTGATTGTATTAACAAGTCGGATACAGCTTTCTTCTAGATCGTTCATCTATGGAAGCCTCGGAAGAAACATCGTATAAACACGCAGAGGATCCGTCTCTCGGATACCCAGGTCAGGTCAGTTCGGTACGATATGGAGAAGTCCTGCGGGGAATCCTTGTGAGCCCCTTGTCAGTATTCGGAGTATTTCTGTTCTGTGTCTTACACCCAGCTGAGCACGTTTCACAGGACTGCGAATTAAAACTTGCTCATCTTGTTATCCCCCTTTGTGGCTGTCCATAGGAGTCGGGAGTCGGGAGAGCTGAGCGGGACGAACTGTTCGGTAGAAATCCCCGTACACCTGCTGCCATCGAATCACCGTCTGCTTATTTGTTTTAGTGCCATGATAAAAAGATAAATACAGAATAACTCCAAGTCTTCGATAGACTAAAATGTAGGTCCTTACCTGACACCCAAACGGGAGAGACAAGATGAAGTGGGCTTCCCTCCTTTTCTTCGCTATCACAACATCTCTATTTACCTCAGTGCTAGGTGGGAATGGCCTCATTGGTTATGGTCAATGGTGGTACGATCCAAAATGTTGTTACGCGTGTCGCGGCGTCATTGCGTCTGCCCCGCTAGAATGTCCCGATGGAAGTATGAGTGGTACAGACATGGAGATGGATATGACTATGGCATCACCAACCGCGCCGTGTATCTCCGAGAATATCGCCTTCTTGACTACCCTCGCGTTTTGTATCAATTCGACATGTCAGGAGGACGACGTGCCGACTTGGAAGATTGAGAAATACTGGGCCGACCAAGCGACTGGCGATTCGTCCATTCTACCAAGATGGACTTATGGCGCAACTCTTGCGAACGTAACCCAAGTCCCGACGAAAACATGGACAAGTGGGCAGGTGCTCAATTATACCGCTCTGCTTTCTCCCTCCGATTACGAGTACCAGAAGTCCTTCGACAACCTCTTTGACTGGGAAGAACGCACTCAATCGACATATGTGTAAGAGAATAACCTACCATTTCTTCGGAAAGTTGCTAAAAACGTGTTGTAGGATTGTCATCATCACCATCGGGGTAGGAACGCCGCTGTTGGCGTATCTCCTCGGCCGCCTCCCTTACATGACCGGCATCACCGACTTGCTTAAACCATACCTCGTATACCCGTCGACTATTGGCACGTACGTCATCCGACCCCTTCCCCGGCTATCGGGAAACGCGCCGACTATGGGCCAAGGCCTTTACATCGGAATGTTTGTCGCCCTCAACATCATACTCAGCGCCGTCTCGTATCGAAGGTTCGATCAGTCAGACCCGTGGGGTTTCACTCCATCTGGAGAAACCATGGCATATGTCGGATACCGAACCGGTCACATCGCTTTCGCCCTCCTACCCTTGACCGTGCTGTTCTCCTCTAGGAACAATTTCCTCTTGTGGCTTACCGACTGGCCGTACTCGACGTTCTTGGTTCTCCATCGCTGGGTAGCACGTATCTGTGCTCTACAGGCCGTGGCCCATTCCATCACTCTGCTTTGCGCGTACATACCAAGCGGCGTCTACTACACAGACGTACATAAACCTTATTGGATATGGGGAATCGTAGCCACCCTGTGCCTCGTAATACTACTTTTCCAGAGTATGTTATGGTTCCGTAGCAAATCGTACGAAATATTTCTCGTACTCCACATTCTCCTCTCGGTATTCACGATAGCAGGATGTTGGTACCATGTGATGTACTGGAAAGGATTCACAGGAATCTACGAATATTGGATCTATGCCGTCAGCGCCGTCTGGTTCTTCGACCGTCTTATGCGCGTGCTGCGAGTCTGCAAAAATGGTATTCGAGAAGCGACGATAAAAGAAATCGGACCGGATATCGTTCGAGTAGACATTAAAGAATTTCGATGGACTTCCGAGCCTGGATACCACGTTTACGCTTACTTCCCTAAGCTGAATCCTTTTCGCCCCTGGGAAAACCACCCGTTCTCGATAATCCACACCGCCATGCTCCACTCGCAGAATCACCAACTCCTCGGCAAAAACGGCATCGTGAATCATCATCGATCTGATATGAAGGACATCGAAGAGGGGGTGAGTAAGCCCGCGACGAGCCACCCTTCGGAGCCGAGCGCATCTCCACCGGCAACCGACGTATGCAGTGGGATAACGATGTACATCAAAAAGCACGCCGGGATGACGAAGTATCTCCGCACCCACCACAGCTTACCCGTCTTACTCGACGGCCCCTATCGCGGCAACGCAAATCAGGAAATCCTAAAATGCGACCGTGTGTTGCTTATCGGCGGCGGAATCGGGGTTACCGGCTTACTCGCATGGACGGACAGGCATTTCAACGTCAAGTTGGCTTGGAGCATGAAAAAGGTGGCCGAGCCTCTGGCGATGGATCTCGGCGCGGCCCTCGGTAAGGTCGCCGATAAGGTGGTCCTGGTCGGCGAGAGGCTCGATGTCAATGCGCTATTAGCGCAGGAGGTAAGTTCTGGGTGGAAAAGAGTCGGTGTAGTCGTTTGCGGTCCCGGGGGACTTTGCGACGATGTACGAGAGGCAGTCGTATCTTTTGGAAGGAGAGAAAAGACTGTTTTTGAGCTCGAAGTTGATGCTTTTTCGTGGTGAAACGTATCACAATAAAATATTACGCTGTAATTTTAGCCAGAACGCCCCTTTACGTACCCCTGATTATCTAATATGCATATTTCACAACTTACTCGTTATCGTGATCGGGACTTCAATAATTAATGTTGAAATGATTAAATTACTCGTTAATTATTCGTCTCTATCGTCTTTATCGTGTAATGTTGAATTAGGTAGATGTCTATGATATGCTTGCCTCAGTTCGGAATGGGCTCAACCCATCTTGGTACCACGCGCTTTAGAAATCTCATGAACTTGATGAACCCCACAGCATACTCTACGTTCCCAACAGGGTCAACCACTTTCTCAGGGAATGCGATTCCAGCTCCGTAGAGCCCTGGAACGGGTTCATGCGTCTTTGGGTCTATGAAGCCACCCGTCTCATGGTTGAACGACACCTCTTGCTTCACAGGTAAGGGTTTTGTAGTGTACCCTACCGCCTGTGTAACGTAATCGCATCCCGGCATCTCCTTCAGGTAAGCCTCTTTCTCCTGCTGCAAGCCACCCGAACAGTCGACCCGAGTAATGATCTTCCCCACGTCGCTATGCAATAGCCTGTCTTCATCCAGGTTCTCCTGAGCGAACTGGGCCGCGATACCTTTCAAACCCGTGTTGTCGTAGAGGATCCAATCGCCCTTGTCCACGGCGTATTTCAGCTTTCTTGAGCGGGAGAACCAACGCGCGCGAAGCTTAGGGTGAGACTTCTGGCTCAGCTCAAATATGTTCTTCAGGACGAGAATGGCACTGTGGGAAGCGCCGATGACACCAATGCATATGTCTTGATCTCTGGGGATGGTCTCAGCAAAAAGAGAGGGCTTGAGTGTGATGTCAAGATCCAAAAGTTTCGGAACACGGGAAAGTCCATCAGGAACGGGGACAGTGGTAGGGAATGCGCCTGTGCAGTAGGCGACAAGTGGTGCTGTGATGCATTGGGTGGCTTTAGAAGCCTCGTCTTGTACGGTTAACGACCACACAGAATCTTGGCTCACCCATTCGCTATCGATCACACTAGCCTTGAAGCTTGCGACTCGATCGTGTTTGAGTAGGCCTTCGGTTAACACATGCAGCATATCTCCTGCATATTGCAACGAGCAAGTGTCGTCATGGGGAAGATCTTTTAAGATGGAAATGGCGTTTGGCTTTTCAGAGGTCTCGGCGATCTTCCTAAACGGCTCAACACCTTCGCCGTAGGAAAGAAAATGGTGGACTTTGGTGTTGCTTGGTACCTCTCGATACTTGGCGTTGATACGGCCGCCTTGGAAAAAAGGATCTATCCATCCGATCTTGGAATTAGGGGGGAGTTGTTCAAGAAAATTCCCAACAACAGCGATACCAGCTGCACCTCCCCCAACGACTACCGCAGCTAGCTCCAAAGTATGTTTAGTCGTACAATGGTTATCCATGTCCAAATGTTGCGAATGACTGAATTTGAGTTTGAGTTTGAGATGATTTGATCGTTATGAGTTTTTTTGATCCGATATTGTTCGTCTTATATATTCTCAAAATTTCAATGAAAAAATTCGACTGTTAGTCACTCACCTTCAAGGTTGTCGCTTCAATCTGGTCATTCAATCTATCATACTCGGAAGGCACTTAGGTACCTCCTAGCGGTACACTAAGGGATGGGTAAAAGCCGGACGGCGAGCGGCAACTAAAGGGTCCCCTATCGCTTACCTAACCGTATCTGTCTCTTTTGTGGATGGTCCAGGGGGATACGCGTTCTCCTGGGCCTGTGCAATAGTCATCTTCCACGTACTACGATAGCTTCAATGAAAAGTGCACCTGATGTGATGCGTAAAGATAGATCATGTATAAGCTCCGGAAATATTCTTTAGAACACCGCTGTATCAGGACGGTGAGTAAGGGTCTGAGAAGGAACAGAGAAGGATATCGGGGTCCAAGTACCTTGGTATTTACACACTGAACAATGCCCACATAGTCGGGACTTAGTGTCCACCGAGTGCCGCAGCTGCCCTGAGCTACCCAAATGGACGAATCAATTTCAACTTGTCGGGACTCGGCCTCTACCGGTGAAAAGTCATCGTGTATCTCCGATATAGGCAAGCCCTACCTATCAGCTGCAAACGTTCGGAGAGCGCCTTGCGTCATAGTCTTTCTTATCTCAAGCCTCATTACTTAAAGGGGTCTATCGCCTTCGCCTTCTGGAATTTGAAGTCCTCATCAACTAATACCTCAACTCTAGCAATTCAATTTGAACTGTTTGAAGAGACAAATAACAACAGCAACACCATCACCATGTCACAGATCACTGTAGAACCTCTCACATTCCCAGAGACATCTGGTGTAAACTTCGGGGCTATTGTCCACAATGCAGATGTTGAACATCTCACTGGTAAGACCTACGCAATGTATTTCGTGATGAACTAAGTATTTCACATAAATGGGAGAATACCCGTAAAATCGGTAACCTCCTCTGGTAAGCTTCCCAACACACTCCGATCAATTAACAATAGCTAACAGCTTGTTAGATGCCGACTTTGACGTTATTCGTGATGCTCTTTTCAACCACCAAGTCCTCGTATTCAAGAATCAAGCTGGCACGTCGCCGAAGGCCCAATTTGAGTTAACGCGACGATTCGACCCTGCCGGAACTTCGTACGGTCATGGCAAGACGATCGACGCCAAGCGTAGCATTCTACATCCAGACCTTAAAACCATCCCGCACCAACCTCAAGTGCAGGTCATCGGCAATGGCTTTGTGCCTGAGTACGAAGGCTTGAAGAATGCCCAGCTTAAACACCCTCACCATAAGACCTTCCATGTGACTACTATTCCTGCCGAGGAAGATCTCGACTTCACTCGTTTCTACCGTTGGCATATCGATGCTGCACTGTACGGACTTGCTCCTCCAATAGCGACTACACTGCTTGCGGTAAAAGTTCCGGACGGTCGCCGTCAGGTCTGCCGCTATGACGATGGAACCAGCGACGAGTTGGACGTCCCCTTGGGTACGACGGCGTTCGTTTCTGGTTACTCCATGTACGATATCCTCTCCGACGCCGATAGAGAGTTCGCGCGTACCACCAAGGTCGAATACGCGCCTCACCCGTACATATGGATCAGCAAGGCCAAGTCTCGCCCCACCGGACTAGGCATGGTCTCTCAGGGCCTCGAGATCCCTCTGAATGAACTTCCTCCTGTCGAAGAGGACAAGATCCAGATCTTACCTTTGTGTTGGCGTAATCCGGTGACCGGCAAACTCGCCCTGCAGGTACATCCATCACCGGCTCGGAAACTACACCTTGCAGATGGGACTGTCATCGACGACCTAGAGAAGGTCCGTGAGACCATATATCGCCTACAGCGTCCTGGTATTGCGCCAAAAATGGTGTATGCGCACGACTGGAAAGAGGGTGACTTTGTGCTCTTCCACAACCGCGGCTTACTTCACTCTGTTGTCGGTGCATTCGCTGAGGATGAGGTTCGGTTGTTCAGGCAATGCAATATAGCAGCGGGTCACTTCCCGGAAGGGCCTACAGCAGTGGCGGCCTAGTCCATTCCCTAGTCTGTTTATTCTAGGGACTCTGTCTGTATTCATGATTGGGGATTGGTTTTCAGTATTAAGTATATCAATAGACATCTTAAACTACTTACATATACAGGATTGGCTTCATGCAAAGTTTAGAGGAATAACTAATATGAATATAACCCCTTAGGCTTCCACAACGCCAGCATAGCATGTACCCAGTTAGTGTGTAACACGTACTCCGGCAATATAAGGTTGCCATTCCAGACATTAGCCAATAGTCAACTCCGATTCTCGGTCCACGTTACACGCTCCCACATATTATACGTGTATAGCGGCCAGCCATGTACGCCCTTCGGGACGTATATCCTTCTATAAGATAAGAGAACCACAGCCAGCTACGTAATCCCGACGCTAAGTTCGTCTCGATGGTGTAATAAGTGAGATCTGATAGGAGTTATCCGGCAATTCGAATCCAGCTACCCCTCAATACGCTTTCCTGCATCGGTCTCTAGGAGCCCAACCAGCGGCGAGCTACACGTATCGCGCGTAGTAATCGCATATGTGCATCATGTAGAATCCTACGTAAATACCTGAGGTTACCCACCCCTTAAAGGACATCTAGAGCTCTAATTTCCGTGGTTTTGGTCAGATCATTCTCCCGTCTTATCAAATTCTCTTCAGAGACTAAAGCTCAAAGTCCAACACCATGCTTCAAATCACTAGATTTATACCTAGCCTATTCGGCACGGCAACAGAGCCGACGATAGTGGAACCGGAACCGGAACCGGAAACGAAGACGGAAACGAAGACGGAAACGAAGACCGAGACGGAGACGAAGGCAAAGGCAAATCAGAAAACGGAGAAAACAGAAGAGGCATCAGACGCAGAAAATGAAGAGCGCGCAAACTACCTCCTCGACGCACAAAGCAAAGCCGTCTCCCTCTTCGCTGAGATCGAGGAAAAGCTGATCCGCCCCGGCATCACCGAGAAGCAGCTCAGTGACGAGATATACCAGCTAGGCCAAGACCGCTACAATATCAATATGCATTGGCACAAGCGTGTCGTGCGTTCCGGACCAAATACGTTGTTGCCCTTTGAGGATAACCCGCCCGATCGGACGATTGAGGAGGATGATATACTGTATGTGGACTTAGGCCCGGTCTTTGAGAAGTATGAGGCCGATTTTGCACGGACGTTTGTGTTGGGAAGCGATCCGGAGAAGATTAGGTTGAGGGACTCGCTGGAGCCGGTTTGGAGGACGGTTAAGCAGAGGTTTGAGGCTGAGCGTGCGACTATTACTGGAGGTAGATTATACGAGATCGCGTGTGAAGAGGCGAAGAATGCGGGTTGGGAATTTGGGGCGTGGCTTGCTGGACATCTTATCGGACAATGGCCGCATGAGAGGGTTGCGCGCGATAAGGTGGAGTTGTATATCACGAAGGAGAATGATAAGGTGATGGAAGTTAAGGGATTGGATGGGTATAAGAGACATTGGATCTTGGAGATTCATTTACGGGATAGTAAGAATAATAGGGCGGCTTTCTTTGAGCAGCTCTTGACGGTTGGGTAGATGCGGTCTTAGACAACGGCATTTGGGGGATATACAGGAAGGTTGGCATGAATGGGTACATTTTAGATAATAATGGCTATGGGTTGACTCGACTTTACTAGCATCCTGCTAGGTATAGAGTTATAAATAAAGGGGAATTCGTGAATATAAGTTGAGAGTCCTAATCTGTTTGAGTATACTAAGGGGTGCTTATGATTAGAATAGGGGGGCAAGAATAAAAACAAATTATACGAGAATATTCTATAATTGAAAATGATACGCCCCTAGTTACACCCAGCTTGGATACTTCTGGGTGATCGGTATTACGCGGTGGGTAAGTATGTCCGAGAGTCCGAATGCATCTATCATGCTCGTGTATAGGTATTTAAATGAATAGGGGTCGTGGGGAGAATAATCCTAAATAAGGATCCAAGTCCCTTCTATCGCTACTGATCTATGATAGTAGTCTATATCTAGATATCCTTGCCATCCATCTATATCTTCTTCGTATTATTTTATGTAGTTTCATCAATTCAAAAAACCCGGGAACAGATACTCGACCTTCTTCAGCGCCTCCGGATTTCTGCCTTCGGGCTTGGTGCAGAACGCCACGGCGCCTTTGCTGGCACCCTCCCAGTGCTTGGCGGTAACTAAATCACTGTTCTCGTGCTTACATAATTCGTCTAGCACGGCGCCGACCAATCTCTTGGCGTTCTGCCCATTGCTTTCCATGTAATGCATGACTATTGATACATCGACGTCTTCGGTCGTGTGCCAGCAGTCGTAGTCCGTGGCCATGCAGATTACTTGGAAAGCCATCTCTGCCTCTCTTGCCAGCTTAGCTTCCGGCAGCAATGACATGCTGATTACTGAACCGCCCCAAGAACGGTATAAGTTGGACTCTGCGCGCGTCGAGAATTGTGGTCCCTCTGGTTATAGATTGATTAATATGACGCATTCAAAGAACCGTAATAGTAGCATTTAGTCGAGACCTACCCATGCAAATAGCGGTTCCCTTTCCAT
Source organism: Annulohypoxylon moriforme (assembly GCA_022695765.1). Lineage (NCBI taxonomy): Eukaryota > Fungi > Ascomycota > Sordariomycetes > Xylariales > Hypoxylaceae > Annulohypoxylon > Annulohypoxylon moriforme. The sequence continues at coordinate 95,591 of MU403178.1, forward strand.
GTAGCACAACACCATCTCCCTCCATGGACTTGGCACACTGGCACACAATCTGCGCAACTTTATCATCGTAAGGGTCGCCGAAGGGTACGTGGCCAACGAGACCGCCCTCGAAGAAAGTAAAGGGGCGGATGCCCTTGGTGCGATCGATGACTTGATCAGGCACGAGGAAGTCCATGGGCTTGATCTCCTCGCGCAGAGAACCGACGGCCGAAAAAGCGACGACACAGCGAACACCGATATGACGCAAAGCAGCGATATTGGCGCGTGCGGGGATCTCGTGCGGTGCGTATTCGTGGTATGCACCGTGACGGGCTAGAAATGCGACGGGTACGCCGGCATGCTCGAGGATAAGGATAGGTGCGGATGGGTAGCCCCACGGCGTCAGGGGGTTGATACGGGCAATGGGAGTATAGCCGTCAATCTTGTAAAGTCCGGTCCCGCCTATGACGGCGATGTGGACAGGGCCTTCTCGAGAGCAAGACTCATGATATTAGCTACCTCCTAACATCCACATGGCTAGGAATTTGAACGAAGCTATCGTGAAAAAGATAGCGGATGATGTGATGGCGGGGCAACGCGGGACGGGAAACGCTTACGGTCGAAGGTTTCAGGAAGATCAGACATTTTGACCGGCTTGCTTGGAAAAAGACGAGTTCTATTGATTTTATATAATTATAGCTAGATTTTATAAAGATATAAATTACTCGTTACTCCAAGTCAATGCTGAAATATAGTTGTGTCCGTCTTGTCGCCGTCTCGCGGTGGCGTAATTGATAGAAAATTTACGATAAGGAATTACTGATACGCAATATGCCCCTCCCCCGCTTTCTGTGATACGTACCAGGTACCTACCATCGCTACCACGTGCCTTCTGCCCCCTGAAGACCAACATTGAAGCTAAGAAAGACCCTGATTCTGATCTTCCAATCTAAACCATTCAATTTAACCTTCTCAACACCAAATCTTAATCGTGTAATGGCTTCACCCCATTAACTTGCCCACTTGTTACATTATATCGTTTTCAAGTGAGAACTTACTTTAGCCTCTTCTAATTCTTCGCATCTGACCGTCAACATGGTGAAGTTTGTTTTTGTCTATACGGCAACTTCAATCGAATGCTTTCCTCGTACTCAATCAGACTAGAACGAATACATCTCAATTTACGGAGCTGAAAGAATTCCCAACTCAGAACAGTGCATTTCGTATGATTTCGTTCCAATCGCATTATCCAAACTATAATATATAGCTGCCCATATTATACAGAAACCAGGTTAAGCTGGTTCAGAGTTACTACGATATGATTGTCGCATACGAATTGCCGGCGCGAGATAACAATCACTATGCCGGCTAATGAGGCCGACTAATAGCATCTCACGTGTGCCCGCTCCCAACTTGTATCGGTTCCATTTAGGGAAATTGGCGGTTAAGTGACGATATCGCCGTTTCGTCATGGTGCTGTATCGTACCTACACGGCCGGAAGAAGTGCTTGAGAGGGGTGGCTGGTATAGGAACTGACAGCTTCAATAACTCTTATGTCATGGAATACATCTAGGAGATCTCTTTCTTATGACTACAACTACGGCGCGCATTCTAAGCACATGTGATAATTCTTCAACTCATGATGCATTTCAACGCGCTTCTTACAGCGAGTGTTGTACTGGCACTCTCGTGGCGAGGATGTGCTCAGACAATTGTTGTCGGTGGACAAGTCATTAGTCAGTCAGACGCGATTCTCTCAAAATTCCAAAGCTGGATCGATTTGAAACCCCTTTCTTCCCAGCAAGCTAACTTAACATCTGTTCCTCTAAAGACGCCAACGAATCTACTGTTTCCCCCGCCTTCGTCACAGTCGATGCCTCCTCCTCGAACGCCACAGCTGATCTCTTTCTTGGCGAAACACACCAATTTACCGATGCTGTCCTGGCGAATCTCACTGACCTTGGATTGACTAACATTGTCCTATTTGGCTTCGCGGATCCGTCGACAGCTGCTAATCAATCCATCATTGGGCCTTGCAAGACCTTTCCTGGGGAATTCGTTGTCTTTCCAGGCGATCTCACCAACCGAGTCTTTGATCTTCTCTTAGGCGGCAGTCTCATTCAAACCAAACCGCTAGCTTCGCCGTGCTACAGCGACTACGGGAATCAAGATGCGGCTAAGTGTGATGCGATCACAGCTCACTGGTCCGACGACTCTTACATTCAGTAAGCAAATTTTAATAGCACCTATTTCTAAGTGTGCTTAAGAAATTTGGGCTAACGTAGCGAAGTACGAATGACCCGACTTCTATCAATGCGATCCTCTTCGAAGGAACTTCGTGTGTGCCACATAACGTAAACCCCTATGCGCTGAATTGTACGATCGGTGCTTATCCGAAAATGTCCGTCAACGTTACCACCGTATCCCAAATTCAGCTGGCTATCAATATGGCACGTAGCCTGAATCTGCGACTCGTTATCAAGAATACTGGTCATGATTACAGTGCCAAGAGCACTGGAGCAGGTGCTGTCTCTCTCTGGACTCATAACTTGAAGGAGATCAAGTATTATAATGATTACGAGGAGGGATCTTATAAAGGACCAGCATTTAAAATGGGAGCCGGAGTTCAAATGTTTGAAGCATATGAAGTCGCGCATGAGCACAACCTTACGATCGTCGGTGCAGAGGGCAAGACCGTTGGACTTACAGGAGGATATATTCTCGGCGGTGGCCACTCTCCTTTATCAAGTTTATACGGAATGGCAGCAGACCAGGTCTTGTCTATGGAACTTGTAACAGCCGACGGCCGTTTTGTCACGGCTAGTGAAACATCCAATCCCGATCTATTCTGGGCTCTCCGAGGCGGAGGTGGGTCGACTTTTGGGGTTGTGACGTCTATGGTCATCAAAGCATTCCCTGAGATTCCAGTGACGACAATGAGCTTCAGTCTGAGTAGCGAAAAAACATCTACCGACAAATTTTGGCAAGCCGTACGCGCCTACTTCGACGACTTCCCCAAGTATGCTGACGCTGGCAATTACGCTCATTTTAATCTTAATGCAACGAGCGGCTACTATGTTTGGGATATGGCACCGTGGTTCGCGCCAAACATGTCAAAATCGGAGCTAGAAGCGCTTTCTAAGCCTTTCTTTGACGCAGCTGGCGCCATTGGGCTCGATCTACAGCCGGTCTACCAAGAATATACCAATTTTTACGATGCTTGGGATAAGTCTTTCCCCTTGGAATTGTGGGGTTCAAATCTTGCTCGCTATGGTAGTCGGCTTTTCCCGAGAGAAAATTGGGAGGATTCTACAAAACTTTCGTCTACTTTCGACGCTATTCGCCATGTAGTTGATGGCGGCGGGGTAGTATCGGCTTATAATGTGGCTGCCGCTCCAAAATCTGGATATCCTGATAACGCTGTCAACCCGGCCTGGCGTAAGACGGTCTTGCACGCCATCGACATCGCTTCGTGGACTCAAGATATGTACACAGAACTAATCACAATCTGGAGCAATGTCTTGACGTCGGAATGGGGCAGTCTATGGCGGTCGGTGTCTCCTGATTCGGGCGCATACCTTTCGGAATCTGATTACATTGAACCCGATTTCCAGCAGTCATTTTGGGGCGATAAGTACGACAGGTTGTACAAACTGAAAAAGAAGATCGATCCTTGGGATGTTTTCTATGCACAGAATGCTGTCGGGTCGGAGAATTGGGAGATGTCGGATTTCATCTTCGGGAACCTGCCTTCGCAGAACAGTCGCTTGTGCTTGAAGGGAACTAACTATTCTCAGCAAAAGAAGACCCAGGCCACTCACTAAATGTCGTTAGGGTTGAAGCAACCCGAGATGCCTTGTTTTTCCCTCAGTAAATATTAACAATTTTATACGATGAATAGGTATGATCTCGTAACATTTATCTACATTAATTTCGAGTGCTCTCACCAAGAAGCAAGCCAAGATAAGGTGACCGATAGAATGCAGTATTCTATCTTTAGCTTATCTCAAGCAGATTTACAGGGGCCTCTCAACCAACCGCCCTTATCAGTAACCCCCTATAAACCCCTCCAAGGGAGGGGTTAGGCGTTCATTAAGTGGCATAGATGGTACATTCCGAATCGTCACAAAATTATGACTTTTTTTTTACAATGATAGATGGATAGTAAGTGAGGTAAGATAGATGGTGAAGCGCTTGAATCATGATTTATGACCTTATTATAACTAATGGCATATGTGTCACCGCGTCTGACATTGCGGCATTGGACATTGCTATTCAGAATGAGAAGATCGTACTTTTAGCCCCGTCGGGGTCGTTGAAGAATACATCCGCTATCCATGTAATCGACGCCGAAGGAGGATATATAACAGTAAGTTATATTTTTCATGTTTTAAAACTAGAACAAAAGTTTGTACTAATATTTCCAAGCCAGGAGGAATCGACTGCCATGTACATCTCCAAGAGCCGGCTATGTTTGGTGGGAAAGGAAGGTCTGCCGATGATTATGAGTCTGGTACACGTTCGGCTATCGCCGGCGGAAACACAACCATCATCACTTTTGCGCCATTACAGAAAGACGAGATGTCTCCTTTGGCAGCGGTGCAAGCAACACATTCTCTTGCGCAAGGCAATTGTTACTGTGATTACAGCTTCCATCTTCTCATGGGAAACGCAAGCCCAACAACACTCCAAGAACTTCCTCTGTTAAAGAACGAGGGCATCAGCTCAGTCAAAATATACATGACCTACAAAGCTCTTCAACTACGCGACAACGAAATCTTATCTATCCTACTAACCGCGCGAACTCACGAAATACTCACCATGATCCATGCCGAAAACGGGGACGTACTCGATTGGTTAACAGATCAACTTGAGCTCGCCCAAAAGATAAGCCCGAAATACCACTCTAACTCGCGACCACCAATCCTAGAAGCCGAGGCCACAAACCGAGCCATCGCGCTCTCATCGCTAGTCGCAAATACCCCTATCTTACTAGTCCACGTCAGCGATCCCCAGGCAGCTCTCCGGATCCGCGAAGCGCAGACACACGGGCAGCCGGTCTTCGCCGAGACGTGTCCGCAGTACCTGTTTCTCACGCGCGACGACCTCGATAGACCCGGGTTCGAGGGTGCGAAGTATATATGCTCACCACCGCCTCGGAGGAAAGAAGACCAGGGTGCTATTTGGCGGGGTCTACAGAATGGGACTTTTTCTATTTTAAGTTCGGATCATTGTCCGTTTAGTTTCGAGGACGAGGAGAAGGGGAAGAAGTCATGTATCACGCACGAACACCCAGAGGGTCATTTTAGACATATACCGAATGGGTTGCCTGGCGTGGAGACTAGGCTTCCGCTTGTTATGTCGGCGAAGAAGCTCAGGCTTACGGAGTTCGTGGCTGTGGCGGCGACGAATCCGGCGAAATTGTATGGGTTGTACCCGCGAAAGGGGGCGTTGTTACCGGGGATCTCGGATGCAGATTTGACGATTTGGTATTCGGAGGGGAAGTTTGAGAAGGGGCTTACGTTGAAGAATGATATGTTGCATCATGATGCGGATTATACACCGTATGAGGGTCGCAAGATTGGGAATTGGCCTAGATACACAGTGATTAGGGGCAAAGTGGTCTGGGATAGGGATAATGGCGGTATTGTGGGGGAAAAGGGGTTTGGCCAGTTTGTTAAGAGAGGGTCGGCCGTTGGGGTTTGGGATCAGGTTGACCGGAGCGGGTTCGATTTAGAAGAACTATGACCCTGAACGTTGGATTAGGCTCAGAACATAGGCAAGTTGATTCGTGGAGAGTTTAACCTTTGTAATTATGTAAGACATTTTGATCAATATCCTTAAAGTTATTACAGTAGATTAACAGTATTATCATGAAGGGTCTAGTTCGGACTCGTTTTATCCTGGTGATGGGGTGCCTTGTTATCCAACTAGACCCGCACTTCGCCCTTCGGCGACCACCTTCTAAAACTATGATAAGGAATAATCAGGGGGCTTACTCACTCTCCTCAGACATATTGGTCTCGATGCAGGTAGATATCACATGGATTATTTAGAAGATGATATCCAACCAATCCCGTGCAATATCCACGCCAATCCTGAGATGAGGGGAGGGGTTCACAGATTTCTGAACTTTTTCTCCTAACTCCAACACCATCCAAAGGACAACTCTCTATCTTAGAACGTTTAAATATGTCAGTTTCTCCACCTCGGGTGTGGGAAAAACTCCAATATACGGCTCAATGGGGTCGCTTGGAAGTGGGTGGGCATATCGGGCTCTGCCGTGAATCGCTAACCGATAGTGACCGTGAGGTACGAGACTGGTTTATCACAGAAGCCAAAAATATAGGGTGCGAAGTAAAAGTGGATGAGATGGGAAATATTTTCGCCATCCTTCCTGGTCGTAACAATGAACTTGCGCCCATCGGTATCGGTAGTCACTTGGACTCGCAACCCGCCGGCGGGCGTTTTGACGGAGCTTTAGGGGTTGTCGCGGCCCTGCAAGTTCTTAGGGCTGTTAAGGAGTCGGGCATCTTCACAAATGCGCCTTTGGCTGCCATCAATTGGACAAATGAGTATGAAACTAACGTCATTGGCTTAATTTGAATTGTATCATAATACTTATCAAAATGTAAACAGAGAGGGATCTCGCTTCCCAAGGATGTGCACTGGCTCAGGCGTTTGGTCTGGTGCCGAAGACGTCGAGAGTTCGCATGCGCTGAAGGATCTGGCGAATCCATCTATAACTCTAGGCAGTGAACTCAAGCGCATCGGTTACCTTGGTGCCACTCCGTGCTCGTACCTCGAGAATCCGCTTTCGGCGCATTTTGAGTTACATATAGAACAAGGCCCGCGACTAGAAAAGGCACAGCAGAAGCTCGCCGTGGTATCTGGCGTACAAGGCATGCGCGCGTACGAGATCCGATGTCAGGGTCGCGGGGGCCACGCCGGTGCGGTGCCTATGTCACAGCGCGCTGATGCACTCGCGGCCCTGGCTACTTTTGTGGTCAAGACGGAGGAACTAGCCCGTCGGGAAGATGCGTTTGGTACCGTAGGCGTCATCGAAACCGACACTAGTAGCCCCAATACGGTACCTGGTAACGCATTCTGTACCCTAGACCTTCGCCATCATGACGAAGACACTTTGGATACGATAGAGAGGGGGCTAGACGCACATTTATCCAGGTTGGAACGGGAACGACCGGGGATCAAAGCCTCCATGATGAAGACTCGACATAAAAAGAGCATCGAGTTCGATCCGGAGGCAAGTCGGTGTTTACAGCAAGCGTTGACGAGCACAGTTCACGAATCTCTTGTATGTAGCTTGGAAAGCTATGCCGGACACGATAGTGCGGAAACGGCGGTTGTGATACCGACAACTATGCTGTTTATCCCATCAAAGGACGGCATTAGTCATAATCCGGCGGAGTTTAGCTCGGAAGAGGATTGGTATGCACCCTTTGGCCCCTATAGATGATAGATTGGCTGACCAAATTATAGTGATATCGGCGCTCAAGCACTTCTTAAGGCGGTGATAAACTATGATGCGGTTCTTGCAGGAAAAAGTCATACTAGATAAATTTCAGGTTAACAAATATTTATAATATAATTACCTTGAACCAAATAATAATCCTTTAGACATGAACTCCGGTACATGGCGCAACATGTCTCATGCTAGGTTTTCTGACGACTTTTTCCAGAGGTTTTCATTTCTAAGGTCCCCATTATCATGATACTTGTATAGTACTATAGGTTTTCGCCTATACAAGTATGATTTCGTGTCTTTCAAGCGTATGACCTTCATGCGAAGGAACCTTACAGTGCTGGAACTTATTCTGTAAGATAAGTCGCACGCATCCCACCATTTCTTCAAGGTTAGTTGGATCTTCCTTGGCGGGGGATCCCAATGCTTCCCAGTTTTCGCTGTCCCTTGGATTGAAGATGAAGTCTAATAGTCCGATCCGTTGGTAGACGCCGCGGCTTGGTGTTACAGCTGCCAATATAAGACAGTACACACGCAGTTCATAACAGGAGTCATCGTCACTTTCACAGAGAATCGGAAGGAGGAAACAGTCCATTGGTTCCGAAGGACTCGAAGGGCTTGGTTTGCTATTCTCGAGTCCGTAGTCGTCTATTTGGACAAATTGAGCCCAACTATTTAGAAATGCATTGCACATATATACAAATCTCCGGTCAAAGGGCTCTGCTTTGTTTTCATGGATTTGTCGTTGTTGGTACTCACACGAGTTGCAACTCTTGTGGAATACAGGGAAAAGGTATCCAAGAAGTCGAATCCGCGAATCCCGAACCGCCCCAAATGGATTGTCTTGAGCAATTAGGGTGGAATATGTGTCTAAAAAGTCCACAAGATTCTCAAAATCACCGATGGGACGGTAATCTACCATCCCCTCCACTGAAGCCCACGACCAGGAGGGTGCCCGATAATTTATAACATGTTGAAGGTGATCCCGAGAATGCCAGCATAAATCTCGAGTTAGGTTGGATGCCCACAAGCCAGCCAAATAATCTGAGCCAAAGGCTGGCTGGCAGAACCTCGCAACCCCCGAGATCGCGATCAACTTATCTCCTCGTTTTGTGAGATTAGCATTCGTATAGAAGCCGATTATTCTATGCCAGAATGTCTGCATGTCGTCAAATGACATGTCTTTTATGGAAGTTAATGACCATAAATCTAGACTGGCGGGATCGTATCGAAAGCCATTACGATATAACCTGCCGCCTACACGCTCACAGCTGAGCTCTTCAGCGCATTCGTAATATACAAGCCGTCGGCTGAAACTGATATTTCGGGTTGATAGAAGGCGCTCTTGACATACCCAGCCCCTAAGATTGAGGGGTTCGTCGTCAAGTCGTGAGAGTACCAGATCATCGCGTCCCTGAAAAACTAGCATTTCCCCCTTTTCAGGCAAATGAAACTCGTGTGGACATACTTGTGCCGAAAACCGTTTATAGAAAAGACCTTCTGAGCTGGTCGTCGCGGACGTTGCAGCCAGATTGCAGTATGCGTTTCGGTAGATTAAGTCCATGACGCCGCTTTCTCGATCCCAATCATCATCAGAATCTTGAATAATGCACTACCAAAGAAGATTAGATGTATAGTCATGTGGAGTATTAAGGATATACCATGAGAAGACCACTCACTAGGGAATCTACCCATAAATATCGTATCTCTAGCCTCAACGCAACCACCGCTGCATCAATATATTTTTGAGGTAAATTTTGCTGGGGAATCTGAACCATGAATTTATGTAATTCTTGCAACGTGAGCGATAAGATCGCTTCGGTGCCCCATCTGTGACTCAATGTGATGTACCGGCCTCGGAAACCAGCCTCGGAAGTGAGGATAAGACGAAAGTGCAATTTTCCCTCATATTTTTCTATCTCTATTAATCTCGATGGTAGATAACTGGCAAGTTGTTGGCACAATTTATGGTTGTTCTCGCAGTTCTCCAGGCGGTCGGTGATGTAATTCCAAGTCTGCTGGGAGTCCGTGTTGTCTGACACTACGTATGGGATATGGTCTCGCTCTCGCTCTCGGCCCATGAAATAGCAGTTGCTTAATATGCCGCGCTTATCATCTATTTTAAAGCTCACACAAGACTGCCAGGTCTCATAATATGGTTTTTCCATACCTGCGAAACTCTGAAAGTCGAATGAAGATCTAGATTCAGTTGCGCAGGCAACATCGACAGGACGTCTCCGAAGATAATCAACTAGTGATTGAATATTGGATTGTATATGAGTGATGATCCTAATACACCACCAGCATTCACGCTGTGCACCAGCTTCTAGTTCTGCTATATTCCGGTGAAGAATTAGCTCGGTGGAAGAACCTTGAAGTTGGGCCCAGATCTGACAGCGATCACAATCCATAACCAGATTGATCCGACTTTTATGATAGCTGACCTCCGTGGATAAGATTAGCTACTTCATTTCACTTGTAATAGTCGTTAGGTTCGCTGTGACAAAGAATAGAAGTGATCAAGCCCAAATATAACTCATTTCCATAGGTAGATACCGGAATCAATCAACGACGAGAATCTATCCCGAGTGGAGAAGAACGTAAGAGTTGTCGAATTATCATCAGCCCAGGGGATAAGAATCGGTAATTATATTCTCCATGTCATTAATGTTCTTTCTTTTTTTTTCTATGCGATTTCTGAACAGTTCAAAACGGGCTGGAGACGGGCTTCAAAGGTATACTTCCAAAGGAAATTCCCTTGGTTTGAACGAATAAGACATTGACAATGTCGAATGTTAGGATTTGTAGAATGAAGGGAAGCTGAGATGTCGACTACGTGTCCGTCAATAAAAGATACTAAACATAATATTAAGTTATCGCAATGGTCATATCATGCTTACATACATAGTTTTATCTACAGAGGTTGCCTTCAAAAGTTTTTGCCATACACCCAGTCCGGGACCCACCTGGCAGCTCCTTGAGCAGCTGTCTCACAGCTGCCGAAACATGTAAGAAAGGCCTTCTATTTCAATTAATTATCTTTGCGAAGGCCTTTGCCATAACCTTTTAAATTTAATATTTCCATAAACCTTAATCAAATCCAATATTGTCTAAAAAGATGGCATCTTTCTAAAAGGATTATATATGGTAGAATCTAAGATTAAAGTTGATGACTTGGTGGCTGTTGCTATCTATACTAATCGCCAGCTGTGGACAGCTCATTTGGCAGCTGATGCCAAGCCTGCCAGGGGTTCCCTATGGCAAAAACTTTTGAAGGCGACCTCTGTAAGCACTACATGTATGTACTTAGGTACATGCAGAAATCAAAATGCACCTAGGTATGTACCTATGTACCGATTGTAAAAGGAAGGCCCCACTTACGCCATTATCAATCATCTCTGTCAACTTTTCACTTTTAGGTACCTATTCGCAAGAGCCGTGAATTTCAACTTTTTTTTTGCTCAGGAGAACAATCATTAGATCCATATGAGTGATTAATAATTTTCAGAAATTTTACTTATTAATATTTCTTTCAAGGTCCTATTAATCCTACATCAATTAGACTACTTCCTAAAGATCGAACACTCGAGGGTCTCGTCTCAGTGGATTTATGGCGGGGCATTGACGATACAATCTGATATGCGACCCAGCTGTTCGCTCAGCGCACGACTTTGACCCGCGCATTTCGCAAGGCTTGGAACCTTGGAAGTCCATCTGCCATGGCATCGTCTCCCTCCAGATCAACCAACCAGGTAGATCCTGATGCGGCTAAAATGTGGAAAAACGACTCTATTGAGGAACGCATCTTCTCAGCATCTTTGATATGCCTCGAAGGTCACTACAACCAGTCCCCCGTGATGGGGCCTCAGTCTATAGCCAAAGTAACCAGCATCGTCTCCAAAACTTTGGAAAAGACGCACACTTTTAAAGATGTGAGGTGAGCGGCTCCCAACGTAATGTTCTAAAACAAATCTAGTTGCGCATCTTACTAACATTTGAGCCATAGAGAGATCTTGTCAAGAAACGTGAGAGTATGGATATGGTTACGCCGCGCTGTAAGCGCTGCGCTATGCGACCTCAACGAAAAAGCTCTGGGCGTGCGATCGGAGCCATTTGTCCAGACAAGATTTCTCGACATCACTACTCCCGAGGTCACCGCACTCATTATTAAAAATTATGTGCCCCTAAAGGAATCTTTGCAGATGTTGAACAAGTTGATGCACATTGCTCGGAATCTACTTGTCACCCCCGATCCTGAAGTACCCCAAGACTTATCTGCGGCTATCCACTTTGACCATGAAGTGTATGAATCGATATGCCTTTGCGTCAATGTGACCAGCAAAGGAATCGACGGAGAGATGCCCGAAGAGGAGGCTTCGAGAGCCAAACTTAATGAGATTACTGAGCTCTGTAAGTTTAGCTACTTATCAATATGAGTCTTTGGCATAACTAACTATTAGTAGGTAAGAAGGTTCTCGTTACATCTCTACAGCAAGCTCATAACTGGGTCGCCAAGAATGACCGGAATAAGATGTTATTTTGGTATAAGGTGTTGATAGAATCGCCAGATGCCGATAGTAATCCGGGACCGGAAGATCGCCACGAATCCGTTTTAGATTATCCAGCTCCCAGAAGTGTTCATCTTCGGGATGAAATTTCAAATTGGCTGAAGAGATCATCGCGAATGTGTGACGCTGCGGTTGCTATTTGCAAAAAATTTTTCGACGCACAAAGCTCCGAGAAAAAGGATCAATGGCTGCCCCACGACGAAAACCTCCTGGCCTGGAATTACACCCCACCTGAAACTTGGGCTTGGCAACCAGATGATTATGATGAGGCGGCTGAGGTGATCTCAAAGTGGGATCCCGACGAGACTAACAAATTCGAGCAAGACAGATTATACGGTCGTGTATCTCACGAACTCGACAAATGGTGGTACGGCGCACGTATCCCAAATTCGAACGATTGGAGTTTGACAATGTATTCGAGCATTGACTCTGTTCCTCAGCGCATTAAGGAATGCGAGGCAAACCTCATGCAACGCTATGCTGCGGCCGAGCCCCAAGAGGAGCCCGGCGATATAATCGAACACCCATCAGATGATGGGAACAGTCCAGAATGGCAGGGTCAAGCGCCTCAAGCCAGCCAGAATTTCGCACCGGAATACGATGAGTACGAGGAAGAAGCTGACGACGACGATTCATACGGGGAGGGACCGATGACCGGGCTTCTTACTGAGGTACCAAATATCCTCGATCCTAAGCAGATAGAGGCGCTCCATATGATTGTCAAGTCGTGTATATTAGATTCGGCGGGTTCTGGCGTGACACGATTCGGCGAGAACCTGCAGCAGACCCGATGCCGTATTTTCCTCGCTACTGATTGCGGTAGAAATCTTTTGCGAGAAATGCTTGTTTTCATCGCCGTATGGGAAAAAGATGAGCAATCTCTCATATTTCAGCTCAGCAGTCAGATTGTACAAGCAATTCACGAAAACTCCCTAATCCCCTATGCATGGATGGCTCTTCGAAGCCCCAAAGATATCATATCACCAGCACAGACGGTTCTACTCCGGCTTATTACCTTTTTATTTCGCACGGCTCTTGCGCCACCTAAGGATTACAACCCGTTTCCCGACCCTAAGACGGCGAATATCGAGAGGATCCTGGCGAACGAGGATGTTCGTCTAGGGAAAATGTTGAACTATCTATATGGCCTCTTCCGAAGCCGTATTGTTCCGGAGTGCGTCGCCCTGATGCAGATCCAGGGCGAGGTGCGTAAGGGCCGACTGGATCCTGCAGATTTCCCGGTCGATAACTGGGACCTGGAACGTGCGAAGGACGGTCTGGTTCAGTACCTAGACTTCCTTTACACTGTTGCAGATATATTCCCCCTCCGCCAACACCTCATCGACTACGAAGCCGTATATGAACTCCTTCGATTATTGGAGGGTCTCGATGTGGCAGTAGAAAAGGCTCCCTTCCCTGGAACCCGGCGTAACGAGCCACCCACCACACCATCTACCACAACATCGACGCCACAAGCGTCATCATCTAACAACCCACCTCCACCCCCACCTCCCCCTCCTCCGATCTCCGATCCACCCCACGAGTTCCCTTGGTCTGGCATCAAAGGCCAGGTCCTATCCATCCTCGCAGCCCTCCTACAACCACCCCCCGGCCAATCTTCCCCCGGCAACCCGACCGTACAGCTGCAGATCCTGCAGCATAATGGCATAGTGGCGCTGCTGAACTGCTGCTTGTACGATGATAATAACAGATTCTGTCGCGAGCGCACGCAGCTCTGCCTCAAGTGGCTCATGGACGGATGTCCGGACGCGTCGGCCTTCCTGCAGAACCTCGTTAGCGCCAATCAGCAGCCGGCTAACAGACCGCCGCCCGGCACTACCCAGAGCATTCGCGTCGATGGCGTTCCCGGTGAGGTTAGGGTCCAGGTACGTAGTTCGAGCGCTCCGGTCGCGGGTGAAGTGGGGGAAGTGGTGGTGGGTACGGATGCTGCGAGCGCTAGTTTGAGGAGCCGGCTCGAGGAGAATAAGAGTCGGAGTGAGGAGCTGGTTAATGATCTCCTGGCGCTCACGGTCGTGGATGAGAATGGGAAGATGACGATTGCGCCGGATGAGGATGAGACGGAGGAGGATGATGATTTTATTTGAGGGTGGGGTGGGGTTAAGGTAGGGAGTCCGACTGACTTGGTGGGGAATACCCTTAGGAAAATGGAGGTAGGGAGGGAATGATGGCCACGCGTTGAATGATAATGGGTATCGTGGTTAGTGTATGGGTGGACTCTAGGTACCTCCTAGGTATGTTGCATAGGTGCATTGCATGGGGCCTGCTTAGGAGTTTAGTTTAGATATGATTCTTTCGGTAGGTAGGTATTGTGAATAAGCACAATATGATGTTAACTGAAGGTCTTGTTTGATTTATTGTGCTTCCATGTCACCAGGAGAGAATTATCGCGCAGATTTGGTCATATGGCTATTCGCTTTTTCATAACGGGAATGGAGACCGCCAGGACTTTATCGTCTAGGGCTACCTAAACATCTACCTAGGTAGTTATAGCTCGAAGCAAAAGCGCTAAAGGATTCTTGAAGCCAAGGGCAGAATTCAAGAATATTGCAGACAAACTTCCAGATTCTGAATTTGCCCTAGTCTCTTGTGCTTTACAGGACACTTCGACTCACTTACATAATCTTAATCGCCTGCTCTAGAAGTTCGTCATTAGGCACGATCAGTGCTAGGAGTATCTCGTTCGTAAGGATCCCTAGGGTATTTAAGTTTCCCGTGTTCAGCTTTATCTTGATGAATTCGTCTATTCCCTCTTCGTCTTGGACATGGATCGCTCTTTCGATTCTTGAGAGACGAGCATCTAGGGTCTCTTCGTTGGGTTTACCTTGTCTTTCGTCTTGTGTGCTAGGAACGCTTGCTATAGATGTCGCGGATTGGTGATGTTCCGAAAGTTTGTTCTCGGGTTTTACTTGAGATGTTCTAGGCGTATATTCAGATGACATGTCATACTGAGAGGAGGCGTTGGTGTACCGTCCACGCTGGCTATTAGTATTTGATTCTTGGGATATTGCGCCGGAGCCGCCAAGATCATCTAGTGGTTCAGTCTCCTCGACATTGAGAGTCGCTCGCTTCTTACTAAAATATCTAGAATCTTGTGTGGTTTCCAATGGACTAGCACCGTCCATAATATCGTAAGGGTCTAGTTTACCTACTCTAGTTTGTCTTGATCTCTTCGATATCACTGCGGGTTCAATAGTATCATCTTCGCTTTCCGAGCTCTCAGTCTCGTCATCATCGACTTCGATGTTCTGATTGATTTGTTCTTTAGTGGTATCATTCTTTCCGTAGTTGCTCTTATTGAGTTGGCTTTCTCGTAGGCGCGTATTTGGGTACGCTTGATTAGTAACCTCAGGGACGATAGGGGTTTGGGATTGAGTTCGGATGACGTTGATTTTGATCCTTTTTGAGGGATTAGGCTCATCTGTCATATGTTCATTCCCGCGTTTCTGACTTCCTGTCGGGTGGCTTGGGTCTTGCTTAGAGGATACGTTGAATTCGGAAGGTTTGCCGGTTTTCGCGCTGTCGTTAGTTATCGATGTCTGAGAGCCACGCTTGGCAACCCGGCGTGTGGTTTTTGGTACTCGCAAGTGAGCCTCTGAATCCTCTGGACCATTTTCGTGCGAGGCTAGAGAATTACCTTCGTCCCCTTGGATGGTATTGCGATATAGGAACGAGAGTTGACGACGCGGAACCAATTTGTCAATGTCGTCTACCTCTGACGTAGAAGCAGGTCTTGGCGGACGGATGAAGTTGTCGTCATTTCCCTTTGATTTACGGCTACTATGATAATTAGGAACCGAATAAGGTCGATCCGATGTGAGCTGCATTGAGGGAATAGGCATAGGGAGTGTGTCGGTCCGATTCATGGTGAGACGCTGCATCCGCATAGGCACAGCACGAGGACCTCCTAATGGCGGGCGGTAGTCTGGGACCCATATTGTTTGTGGATGATAACCATGAGCTGGCGGAAGGGGTGCGAGGCGTTGAGAATATCCATCAGGCTGTGATCTATATAGGCTAGATGGTTGGCGTGAGAGCGATTGAGTTGGTGTTGAGAGCCTGCGTAAGTCCGATTTCTGCATATTGGGCCATATTTGGTACAAAAAAGTTCTGTTCAGATGTAGACTCCAGTAAGCGAGATACTAGGTAAGTAAAATTCGGAAGTAGAGATGTCAATGTTGACGATTTGACTGAATTTACCAAGTGTTATATAGTAGGTACCTACTAGGTAGGTAATCTTGAGGGGTAATTGTGACCTTTAGATACATAATAGAAAATGAAACAATAGGTATTTGATACGTACTGTAGCGGGAAATAATGAGAGCTTATAATCATTGAAAACTTGAAAATAATTATTAAAAACTTTAAAATAATTATTAAAATAAGCATAAAAATTATTAAACGTTTTAAATAATTATTAAATATTATATATAATTATTATAACGTTTTAAATAATTATTATAAATATATAAATAATTATTAAAATATTTTAAATAATTATTAAAAAAATATAAAAATTATTAAAATAATTTAAATAATTATTAAATATTTTAAATAATTATTAAAAAAATATAAGTAATTATTATAATATTTTTAAAAATTATAATATATTTATAATAATAATTTATAATATAAAAAAAATTATTAAAAAACGTATATTATAATTAAAAATATAAAAATAATTATTAAAATAATTTAATTAATTATTAAAAATAATAAAATAATTATTATAAAATTATAAAATTATATATTTTTATAAGTACGAAAAAAATAATTTTTATAATATAAAAATTTTATTTTATTTTTTTATATAATTAATTATAATTATTATTTTATTTTATTTATTTTATATATTATAATTAAATTTAAATAATATATAAATTTAATATTTTTTAATTTTTTTTTATTTTTTTTAAATATAATATAATAAATTATTAAAAAATTTTTAATATTATTATATTAATTATAAATAATATTAATAAATTATTAATTTATTAATATAATAATTAAAATATTAATTTATTTAAAATAATAAAATAAAAAATTTATTATTATTAATTAAATTATAACGAATAAATAATAATAATTATATTAATTAAAAAAATAAATTAATTAATAAAAAAAATAATAAAATATTTAAATTATATAAATAAATAAATTTAAAATATTTATATAATATAAAATGTTTTATATTTATATATATTTTTATTTATTAAAAAAAAAGTTAAAATTAAAATATTTATTAACGAATATATTAAAAATTAAAAAATGTTATAATATAATATTATTTTTTTTATTATAAATAATTATTAATAATAAAATACGATTAATTAAATTATATAAAATTTTAAATACGAGTAAAATATATAACGTTATAATATTAAACTTATTTAAATTAAACGTGAGAAACGTATAAAATTTACCCGTAATTATTTAAAAAAATAATTAATTAAAGAAAATTAAATTAACGTTAATTAACGATATATTTTTTTTAATAATTTAATATTAATATATAATATTATTTATTAAAATTCTTAAATAATTATTAATTAATATAAAACATTTTTAAAATAAAATCGTGTTTAAATATAAAACGAAAATTTATAAATAATTTAAAATTATTTTTTAATATATATTTTAAATTTTTATTATATTTAAAAAATAAATAATAAAGTTATAATATTTATTTAATATATAAATAATATTATATTTTTATTTAATTAAATAATTACGAAATATATTAATAATAAAATATAAATAAATAATATAATTATTAAATTAAACTTTTAATTTTAATTTTAATTAAACGAATATTAATTATTAATAATATTTTAATTTTTTCCGAATAATTTTAATTTAAATATAATATAAAAATTATAATATTAAATACATTTAAATTAATATAACTAGTTTAAAAAATATTAAATATATAAAAATATATAAGAAAAAGTTTTAAAATAAATATAAAAAAAATTAATAAACGAGTTTATATAAAAACTTTTTAATTAATATATAAAAAATTACGATATATTTTAATATATTATAACGAAATTATTAATTATAATTATAAACGATTTTTTTTAAAATAATAAACTTAAATAATTTAATTATTTATAAAATAATAATAAAAATTATATAAATTAATTAATTATTATAATAAAATTTAATTATATTTATTACGGTAAAATATAATTAAATATAATAATTTATTTAATAAATTTAATATTTCGTTTATAATAATATTAATTTTATAAGTTTTATTTTTATTATTAAATTTATTATAATAATATTTAAATTTTATTATATTTATTTTATAATGGTTTTATATATAAGTTTTATTTTTATTAATATTTATATTAATTATTATTAATTTTTTATTATTTTAAAACTTATATTTTTATTAATTTTATATTTTTTAATATTATTAAAGTTTTTAATTAAACGTTAATAATTATATATTATATAATAAAAAAATTTAAATAATTTAATATTTTAATTATTTTTTATATTAATTATAATAAGTTTATTTTTAAATAAATTAAATATAAATATATTAATTAAATTAAATAATTTAAATTAATTTATATTTAATTAATTTAATAATATAAATATTATAATAAAATTAATATTAAATATAAAAAGTATAATTAATTTAATAAAGTTTATAATATTAAATTTAAATATTATATTTATTATTTATAAAACTTTAAGTTATAAAATAAATAATAATTATTTTTTTTAAGATTTTTTAATCCATTTTTAAAGGGTTAAAATTAAAATAATTAAGTTATATTTATTTAATTTTATAAGGGTGGTTCGTGTATTTAAATATATAATTTAATTCATTTTATATTAAATTATTATTAATTTTTATTAACTTTATATTATAACGGAAAAAATTTATTACTTTTAATAATTCCTTAAATATTTTTTTAATTTTTATTTTATTAAAAAATATATTTTAATTTTTTTTAAGTTTAAGGTTATTTTTATAATTATTATAAGTTTCTCATTTAATTTAAATAAGTTTTTAATTTTTAATATTATAATATTTATAAATTAATTTAAATCTTTTAACGAAATTTCATTTAATTAAATTTAAATCGTATTTTTAATATTTTTTAATATATTAAGATTTTTTTTATTATATTTAAAAATTAATTTAATTATGTTTTATAATAATAATTCTTTTAAATATTATTTATTAAACGTATTATTATAACTTTTTTATTTTATTAAATATTTTAAAATTATTAAATTATTTTTTTTATTAAATTAATATTTTAATAATATTTTAATTTTATAAAAATACTATTCATTTATATTACTTTTAATTAAAACTTATCCCGGTTATAATTTTCGATAACTTTATAAATTTATATCATTTAATATTTTAAATAAATATATTATTAAAATTATTTTATAAATATTTTAAAAATTAAATATATTTAATTTATAAATTAAATTTTCGATATGTTTTTAAATTATTAAAAGTTTAATATATTAAATAAAATACTTAAGTAAATTTTATTTTAATAATTTATAATTATAATAAAATTATATATACATTTTATTATTAATTTTAAACTTAATATATTAATATTTTAAATTATAATAAACTTTGTTTTTAATTATTATAAAATTAATAATAATTTTTATTTCCTTTTAATATTAATTTCGTAATATATTATAATTAAATGTATTTTTTAAAACTTTAATAACGGATAAAATAATTTTAAGTTTAAATTTTAATATAATTTTATTCGGAAATTAATTTAAAATTAATAATAAAACGTTATTAATATTATATTATAAAGTTAATAAAATATTAAACCATAATATTATTAAAAAATTATAATAATATTTTAATATAATTTTAATATTTTAATTTTTCCTTTTAAATTAATTATTTATTTATAAGTAATAATTTATATTTATAATTAAAATAATTTTAATTTAAGAAAATAAAAATTATTAAAATTTATTAATAAACTTACGGTTATAATTTAATATAACTTTAAATAATATATTTTAATTATAAAATTAAAGTGTTTTAAAAAATTATTTTACTTATTTATTTATAATATATTTAATATTTTTTAAAATTAAAATAAATTTTTTTAAAAATTTATAAATAATAATAAATAATAAATTAAAATAAATATAGTTTTTTATAACTTACGAATTATATTTAAAATTAATTTTTAATAAAATTATCATAAAATTTTAACTTATAATATAATATAATATTAATATTAAATTAATTAATATTAATTTTTTATAAAGTTTTAATTTATTAATTTATGATTTTTAACATTTTAAATATTATTAAATATATTTTTTAATTTTTCATATTATATTTTATATTTAAATACTTTTTAATTCATATAATATTTATTTTAATCCGAAGTGATATTAATTATTATACATTATTTTTAATATCTTTTAAACATAATTTAAAAGAATTATTAATTTTTATTTTCCTTTATTATTAATATAATATAATAAATTATTTTAAATGTTATATCGTTATTAATGTTATTTATTAATATATAAATTAAACTTAAATAATTATTTTAATTTTTTCATTCATTTATTTAATTAATATCTTTTAATTATTTTATTTTTAAATTTATTTTTAATATATAATTTAATAATAACATGAATATAAACTTTATTATTATATTATATAATATTATTAATTATATTTTTTAATATAAATTTATATTAATTTTAATTTTTTTTATTATTAATTATATTATATTTTATTAATAATCTTAATAATATATTAAGAATAAAGTTAATTTTTTTATTAATATAATGTATTTTAAAATTAAATTAAGAAAAATATATTAACGTAATTATAAATTTAATATTTAATTTATTTATATTAATAATTTACATTATATTTTATTAAATAATTCTTTTCATAAGTTTATAATTTATTAATATTATTATTATTTTTTTATAAAATTATAATAAAATATATAATTATTAGTATAATTAAATTAAATAAATTATTTTAAGTTTTAAAATTTTATATTTTATTTTTATTTTTATTAAGATTTTAAAATGAAATGATATAAGTTAAATTTTAAAAATAAAAATATTTTTATTATTTTAATAATTATTTTTTAAATAAAATATTATAATATTAAATTTTTTTTATTTTAATACATTAATTTTTAAAAATATTTATTATTTATAATTTTAATAAGTTAAATTTATTAAATAAGTGAATTAAGTTTATAATATTTTAAATATTATTATTTTAATAATTATAAATATAAATAAAGTTTTTATAATATAATTTTTTTAATTATAATTTAACGTAAAAATTTTTTTTTTAAATTATTTTATTAAAAATAATTGTATTTTTTGGTTTTATAAAAATTTTACTTTTTATTAGTAATAAAAGATATATTTATAAAGAAATTTAATTATTTTAATATACGTTTTAAGTTTTAATAAAATTTATAATATTTTTAATTTTTTTATTATTTAAATCCGTTTTATAATAATAGTTAATTTTTTTTTATTTATAATAAATCCGAAAAATATAATAAATAAAAAACTTAAAAATAATTTCTTTAATAATAAAACGAAATTAATTTTAAAACATAATTTAAATAATTTATATAAATATTATTTATATTTTTCTTTTATATTATTAAAAATAATAATATTATTAATATAAATTTTGTAAAAATTTTTAAATGGTTTTAACTTTTAATTTATAAATCGTTATATAAAAGTTAGTAAATTTTTAAATTTTATTAAAATTATATATAATATTTTTAATTTTCGAAGCGAAATTATAATTATTATATCGTAATGTTATTTTATTATTAAAAGTTAATAAAAAAACACTTAATTATTTATAACGTTAAAATATTTTTTTCTTTATATTTTTTAAATAATTTTTTTTTATTTTAATAAAAAATAAATATTCGATAATATATTTTTATTTAAAAATTATAAATCGATTATAATATATTTTTTTTTTTTTCCGTTTATTATCTTTTAAATAATAAAATAAAATGCGCCAAAAGGGGTAACATTTTTTTATTAATTCATTTTTTTTTCGATATATATTTTATTAAAAGTTTTATTAATAAACTTTTAATTTTATACGTTTAATAAATAAACATGGCCCGGTTTATAAATTTTTTATTAATTATTAATTAACCGTATTATTATTTTCTCGTTTTTAAGCATAAGAATAATTCTTTTATTACGTTAATAATCGTACTTTTTTATAATTTTAATTAAACGTTTTATAAATTTAAAATTTATATTATAAATATAAATTTCATTTTTTAATAATATTTTAAAAATATTTAACGGTATTAACGCACCGAAAAATAAGAACGTAATATTTTTTATAATATTTATTTTTTTTATAATTTTTTAAAAGTTTTCGGGTATTTTTTTATTAAATAATAAAACTTTATTAAAATTAAAAGTTATTATAAAACTCGTTACGTAGTTTTATTTTTTAAATTTAATATTTAAATTTACGTTTTTATAATAAATTTTTATAGTTTAAATAAAATTCACTTTTTTTTATATTATAAAATAAAACACTTCGTTTTATATTTTAATTATAAAATTTAATTAAGTTTTTATAGAAATTATTTTTTTTATATTTAAATTATTTATATATAAAACGTTTTTAATATATTTTAAATTTAAAATTACATTTATTATTTTAAATATTTTAATATTAAAATTAAAGTTTTTACTTTTCGGCAAATTAATAAATTCCGTTAAGAAAATTATAAAAATTTTTAATAATATAATTACTTTTTATACGAGTAAAACGTGTTAACGAATCGATTTAACTTTAATAACTTTTATATTAATATTAATTTAAAAATATAATTTTAAAAATAAATGTTATTAAAAATAATTTAACATTATTTTATATTCGTATAAAAAATTATTTTTAAGTAATAAATTTAATTTCAATTTAAAATTATAAATCTATGCTTTAATATAAATCTTAAAAATTATTTTTTTATAATTTTTTAAACGATTTAATCCGATAATATTAATTTAAAATTTTATTTTATTTTTTAAAATTATATTATTTAAATTTATATTTATTACTTAAAAAAGTTCTTTTAAAATAATAATATTATAATTTTAAATAAATTTTTTTAATTATTTTTTATTTACCATGTAATTATTAATATTAAAATTTACATATATAATAAATTTTATTCTTTTAAAATTAATTATATTAATTTTTAAATTATTATATTGTTTAATTTTTAAAATTAAATATATAATAAGTTTAATTATTTTAATTAAACATCCTTTAAAACCATTAATTATAAAAATAAAATTAACTTTATTTAAAATTATAAAAATTAAAGTAATATTTAATAAATTCTTTTTTATAAAAATTAAATTATTATTTAAATTATTTTTTTATATAATTAAATTTTTTAATAAAACTTAATTTTTTTTATATTTTTATTATCTTATTATAAAATATTTATTCTTTATTTTTTTTACTTTTATAAATTAAAACTAAAATTACTTTATTTTATTATTTAATAAAGTTAAAGGATATTTAATATTATCACTTAAATTTATATTAAACCGGACGAATTTTATTTGTTTAAATTTTACAAGGAAAAAATTTAAAAAATTATAAATTTTATATTTAAAAACTTATTTAACTTAATAAAAAAATATTAATTTTTTATCTTTATTAAAATAAAATGGTAATAAAGGAATACATTTATTAAAGTAAATATATTTAAAATAATTTAATTAAGTTTTAAAAATATAATAATATTTAAAATATATATATTTTATTACATTATAATTATTATAATAAAAATAATTATAAATAATATTATTATTTTTATATTTTTTTAATAAAAAATAATTATTATTAATTAATTTTTACTCGTTTATTTTTAAATTTTTTTTATTAATTTAATATATTACTTTATTTTTATAATATATATATCCGTAATTATTTTAATTATATTTAATTTAATAATAAAATTTATATTTAAATCTTTTATTAAAACATTTAAATCTTTAATAAAATAAATTATAAATTTAAAAATAATATTAATTATAATTATAACTTTTATAATTATATTTAATATAATTATAATAATATTTATTATTATTATAACTATTATTATAATTATAAAATTAATAATGGTTTTTATTATTATTACGGATATTAATATAATTATTAAAATCTTTACTTTTATTACACGATTTTAATTTATTATAATTATTATAATTAAATATTATTTTAAACTTAAATGTATAATTTATTAATTTAATTATTTAACTTAATAAAAGTAAAAATTAAACCATGATTAAGATATTTTAAATGAAACGTTTATTAATATTTATGTTTTTAATATTTATATTTAAATCTTAAATTAATAAAGTTAAAACTTTTACACTTTATATAATTAATTTATTTTTTCATAATTTAATTTTATTATTAATATAACTTAAATATTTATTAAATTTAATATTAAATTTAAATGGTGTTAATATAATATAAAATTTATAATTTATTAAATTATAAATTATTAAATTTAATAAAATTAAATTAACTATATTTAAAACTTAATAATTTTACATTAAATTTATTTTTTAATTTTTAAAATTTTAACTTTTTAAATAATTATTTTTAATATAATAAATTTAATGTTATAATTCCATAACTTAATAAATTAATATTTTAAATTTATTATATAATAAACTTAATATATATTTATTATCGTTTAAATATTTTTTATATTTTTTATTTAAAATAATATTAATTTATTATAATTACACTTTACTATATAATAATTATAAAAATTTCTTTATAATTTAATTAATTTTAATTAAATTATTCCTTTATACTCGTATTTATTAAATAAATAAATAAATAAATTTTTAATAGACTTTTTTTTTAATTATTATTATATTATTAATATTAATAACGATATTATTAAAATTTAAATAAAAATATTTAATGTTTTATATATTTTAATTATTAAAATTTAAATATTTTTTATTAATTATTATAATTAATTAAACCGTACCGTATAAATTTATTAAAAAACCTCCCATAATTTTATTAATATTATTAATATTATTAAATATTATTCTTATTATAATAAATATAATTATATTATTATAAAAAATATAATATTACTTATTAATTAATAAAATAATATTAAATATATTTATAAATAATATATTTAAAACGTTAATTATTAATTTTAATAAAAATTATAAAATATTTCTTAATGAAAGTTTAAATAAAAATTATAATAAAAAACCTTATAATAATTAACTTAATATTTATAATAAAAACATATTTAATATAAAATTAAAATTTTAATATTAAATATTATTTATATTTTTAAATCTTAAAATAACTTCGGATATTATATTTAAATTTAATACGATATTAAAAAATAAAAATTTAAATTATATATTTATTAAAGTTATTATTATATTTATTTATTAATTAAATTATAATAATAATTAAAATTTTATTTTTAAATTAATTTATATAAATAAATAAATATAAATAATTAAAGTAAAACCTTAAATAAATTTAAAAAATAATTTTTTAAAATTTAAAATTAAATCCATTTATATAATAATTAAATAATATATTTTATATTATAAAAAAATAACTTTAAAAAGAGCAATATTAAATCCGCAGTATGGGCCAGGATTAGGTTCGTCTGCAGTATCCCACTTTCCGAAAGCGGTATAGAACGTATACCTTTGCTCCGGGCCAAATCGCCATACAATTGGCTGTACTCAAACCTAAAACAGCTCACTACACACACCTATCTCCTATTCTAACTTCAATCAATTGTTTCTCTCCCAATACTGCTTCAAATCTCAAGCAATTATAATTACTTAAAAGCTTTCAATCTTGCGATACTTCTAATCCAGGTTGCAGCTCCTGAATCCCTGTTTTGGGCGAGCTATTCAAGGTTGAAGCTGGCTGTCTACTTTGAGCTGGTCCTCCGCGCCCGAACTTGCCTGCGATCGCTCTCCAACAGTACCTTGACTTCAACCTTGAATAGCTCGCTTGAAACGGCGGTCCAGGAGCTGCAAACTGGATTAGAAGTATCGCAAGATTGAAAGCTTTTAAGTAATTATAAATGCTTGAGATTTGAAGCAGTATTGGGAGAGAAACAATTGATTGAAGTTAGAATGGGAGATAGTGTGTGTATTTTGAATAAGGTTTTCGCGCTAGGGAGGTACTAGGATAATACAGCGTTCTGTATGGCTGAAATGGCCGGAAAAGTGTACGATCCATACCTCTTTCGGATCAGCGCGGCGGGGCGGCCATACTGCGGACGACGCTAACTCCGGCCCATACTGCGGATTTAATATTGCTCTTTAAAAAGTTTAAATTATTATATTAATTATAATAAAAAACTTTTATTTTTATAATAATATAATATATAAAATTATAAAATTAAATTAAGTTTAATAAAAATAATTAATATAAATTTTTTAAAATT
Organism: Annulohypoxylon moriforme; assembly: GCA_022695765.1. Taxonomy (NCBI): domain Eukaryota; kingdom Fungi; phylum Ascomycota; class Sordariomycetes; order Xylariales; family Hypoxylaceae; genus Annulohypoxylon; species Annulohypoxylon moriforme. The sequence goes on from MU403178.1 coordinate 122,165, forward strand.
AAAAAATTTAAAAATAAAAAAAAAAAATTCGTAAATTATTTATCGTAATTTTAATAATATAAAACTTTTATAAAATTTAAATTTAATTAAAATTAAAGTTATAAATTTAATTAAAATTATTAAAATTAAAATTTATAATAATTTAAATTATAAATAAATTAATATAAAATTAAGTTTAATAAAAATTTAAAACTTTAATTTACGCATTAAATATAAAGTAAATAAAACTTTAAATTAAAACTTTATAATTTAAAATTAAAAATTATAAAATTTTAAAATTAATAATTCTTATTATAATTCAATTAATAATAAATAAATCTTAAGTAAATTAATTAATAAATATTTAAAATTTATTTATAATATAATTTTAATTAATATTAAATTTTAAATTAATAATATATTAAATAATTATAAATTTTAATTAATAAAACTTTATAATAAAACAAATATATTTAAATTTAAACTTTATTTTTTATATTTTAATTTTCCTTTTTTTATTATAAGTTATAATAATATTAATAAATTTTTAAAATTAAAAAATTATATAACTTTTAATAAAAAAAAAATTTATTATTAAAAAAAATTTATATTTTATTTATTATAAGTAATAAATTAAAATTAAGTTTAAGTAAGTTAATGAAATTATTTATAAGTTTAAAATGAATTTTAATATTTTTTAAATAAAATTTAATATATAATAAATATACTCGAAAAATATTTTTAAACTTATAAATATTAATTAATTATTTTAAATCTTATTATTAATTAATATTAAAAGAATTCTTTATGGATTTTATTAATATTAATATTAATAATTTTAATTTTTAATTTAATAAATATATTATAAAATAATATAATTATTTAATATTTAAAATAAAAAACTTTTTTAAAATAATAATATTTAAATAAGTATTTAAGAAATTAAAAAAACAAAAAATAATAAAATCTTTTTTAAACATTAAAAAAAACCGGTAAAAACTTTAAAAACATAAAGTTAAAATAAAATTAATAAAATTTCATAATATACATTTCTTTTTTTAATAAATAAAAAAATAAATATTTTAAAACGAAAAAATTTTTAAAAAAATTTAAAAAAATTTAATATATATTTTAATATATCGAAAAAATCTTAACATTAAAAAAATATAATTATAAAAAAGAAAAATTAAATTAAATAAATTAAGTTAAAATAAAAATTATAAATTAATTTTTTTAATTTTATAAAATTAAAAATAAAATTATAAAATAAAATATAAAATTATCACTTATAAAAAATAATAAAATAAATATTAATAATTATTTAAAATAATGCGAAATGTAAAATTATTAATTATAAAATTTTAAGTTATAAAATAAATGATAGTTATTTTTTTTAAAATCTTTCGATTTATCTTTAAAAAGTTAAGATTAAAATAATTAAGTTATATTTATTTAATTTTATAAAGGTGGTTTATGCATTTAAATATATAATTTAATCCATTCCATATTAAACCATTATTAATTCTTATTAAAATTATAATAAAATAATTAATTTAATTTTTTAATTACGTTAAAACTTTAATTATTTAATTAATAAATTTAAAAATTTACGTCGTTATATAAATAATTTAATTATTAATTATAAAAAATAAATATTATATTAATAATTTTTAAATTTATAAAAATTTAATATATATAATAAATAAATTTTATTAAAATATTATATTATTATTTAATAAATATAAATAAATATAAATT